>LQNS02278087.1:1526821-1557331 GCA_001587735.2 Parhyale hawaiensis
CCGCTCGGTGATCAACTAGCCAGTGTGTTACCTGTCGTGACTCGGTACCACAATATAGTTCTGCCTCTACAGCTTGTCTCATTTCCCCCGCTAATAGAATATCCGAATAGACAGAACCCGTACACAGGCACCGCAATTATACTGGCAAGCCCTGTCTTGACCGTTGGCCTATGCATTTGCTTGGGCGTATGAGTAGGAAAGGTAGGTGTTTAAGGTGACCCTGCTGTGAGGAAATGCGGAATAAAAGCCGGATGAGCCTGGAAATATGAAAGGCCAACGACAACCTGAGTGATTAAGGTGACCCTGGTTCGAGGGAACTCGCGACAAAAAACGGATGAGCCTATCAACTTCATAGGTCTACGATAACCTGGAGTGGACAGAATTCCTAAGCCTTGGACGGCAATCTGTCTTCGCAGACGCTGAGGTTATCGGGCCCGCCGTCTGAGGGTTGTCAGGTAACCGTGAAAATCAGTCAAGCAAGGGATATTCGTTCTAGCAGCGACGGCTGCAGCGTCTAGAGTACCCCAGTTAGAATCCGTACCTCGCTCGTCCGGTCTCCTGTGGGTGAGGCAGGGGCCATTTGTGGACACGGTACTCACCCGTCGGATTTGGCTAGCCAGGATTCCGACGCTAGCGTCAATGTGACTGGAGAAGGGGGTGTGAGGGAGCAGGCGCCCCTTTCTCCTCCATGGGCGGAGGAGGTGATTGTCCCAGCACATCGACGTACGCGTCATAAGCGGTCTGTGGAAGACCGAGTTACTGTGTGGGAGTGCTTCGTCGCCAGCAAGTATGAGGAGCCTAGCTCTCTTAGGCGCCTCAAGCTGCTGTGGCACGAGAGAGGCATCCCGGGCAATTACCCACAGCCTTCTTTCAGTGGCCAGGTTTGGCAAATCCGCCGCAAGAATCTCCCCAGCGAAGAGGAGCGGCTACAAATCGCTGCACGGATGGAAGCTCAAGCTGCCTCTCCATCTGCCGACGAACCTGCTCTCCAGATTCCAAGATTTCAACGCGACCCGTGACCCCACCTAGGTCCCACCTGTGGAACCTGCAAGGTGGTCTTCCATTCCAACGAAGCAAACCCCCCGGCCAAGACGCTGTCCTATCTGAATTTGACTCTGACGACCCCAACCGGTCGCCTTCACGTGGGCCTCGGCACTCACAGGCTCACAGTATGAGCAAGAGCGAATCAGAGGACGAACCGACAGATCCCGACTTGTCTGACCAACAGTGGTGCGACTCGCTGGAGCCAATAGACTTACTACGGAACTCTAATGTAGAAGCAACGCCACAAAATCACCTTAGCAAGGAGCTTAGTGATACCCACCTGTCGAAGTACGTCCCTTTTCAGGTAGACTCGGACAACCCCAACCAGTTGCCATCGCGTGGGCTCGGCACTTACCGACCCACAATATGAGCCTGAGCGACTCAGGGGACGAAGTAACTGATCCTTACCTATCTGACCAGCAGCGGAGTGACTAGCTGGAGTTACAGGACTTACTCCGGAACTCCAGTGTAGAACCAACGCCAGGAGGTCACCCTGTGACCTCTACCGAAACCGAAGATCCGACCAGCGGCTTTCCGGGTCAACTCAGTCATTGCTACACCTCACACGAAAAACATCACTGAGACGAAGACCCTCATTCATCAAAATGAAGCAGATCTCGCAGTGAAGATATTTGTGGTGGAGCCCCCGACCGTAACTAATCCAAGGGGAAAAGCTTCTACTTGGAAGCACCCCCGTAGAAATGCATTGCTGAGATAAGGGAACATCTCAGCTAGGTCTCCGAATCGCGGAGAGGAAACCTATATGACGATGAGAAGAAGACGTTGCTCAAATCGAGGTACCGGTGTCTCGAAATCCGTTTAACCAACCTGGAAGACACCCTGAAGCAGCAGCTATCTGCTAAAAGGAGCAAAGTTGGACGCTTCGAGGCCTGAGTAGCTGGATTTCAATAGAACCAGCTATTCAACACGAACCAAAAACGCCTCTATCAAACCCTTGAGGAGAAGACACCAGATCTTACTCACCCAATGCAGAAGAGAGCATCCGATTCTGGAGCGACATCTGGGGCAAAGAGGTACGCTACAATAATGACGCTGAATGGCTCCATGACGTCAAGTAGAAGAACGTCGCAGCAGATTCAAACCTTACCATCACTAGTCACCATCCCAAAACGCAGTTGAGCAAAACCAAGAACTGGAAAGCATTCAAACCAGATGTGGTGCAAGCTTCTGGTTTAAAACTTTCATTTCACCGCACTCCAGAATAGATGCACAGCTCGACCAATGCCTGCAAAGCGGAACCCTGCCCAAGGGAAGACTGTCCTAATCCAGAAGGACAAGGCAAAGGGTACGGAGGTCAGTCACTGCCACCCGATTACGTGCCTCCCCCTAATGTGGAAGGTGTTAACGAGTATAATCTACGATCGAGTCTACCAACACTTAGACTCAAGGAAGCTTTTACAGGCTGAACAAAAAGGATGCCGCAGGTATACCAGGGGCACGAAGGACCACCTGCTCGTCGACAAGGTCCTCATGAAAGATGCCAGGGGCAAAAAGAAAAACCTAAGCATGGCTTGGGATGGTTACGAAAACAAGCCTTCGGCATGGTTCCTCACTCCTGGGTTCTGGAATGCCTGGAATATTGTCGGCAACAACCGTAACCTGATCGCGACGACCATGCCCAACTAGAAGATCCAGCTCACAAGCACCAACAAACACATTGGCTAGGTGAACATCAAGCGTGGCATCTTCCAGGGCTACTCCCTATCTCCACTATTCTTTGTCCTGACCATGATCCCTCTCTCTGAGACACTACGCTGAACAAGGCTGGCCAGGGCTAGAACTACCGCCGTACCATGCAGTTCAACCACCTGTTATACGTGGATGCCCTTGAGCGCTACGCTAAGTCAAGTAGAGCAGCTCCTCACTATAGTCCATCAATACTCCCAAGGCATCAAGCTGCGGTTCGGTGTCACCAAATGCGGAGTCTTCAACATCGAAGCAGGAGACGTTACTGCTTCCGAGGAAATCGTCATCGATGAAGGTATCATCAAGAACACCGAGGAGACAGGCTACAAATACCCGGGTGTCTTGTAGTATAACACCATCCTCCACAAAATGATGAAAGATTCCATTCGGAAGGAGTACCTCACCAGACTTCACCTCATTCTGAAATCACACCTCAATGGGGGCAACACCATTAAGGCCATTGACATCTGAGCCATCCCCGTTGTCCGGTACTCTACTGGCACTATCAACTGGACCAAGACAGACTGCACTGACATTGACATCAAACAGTAACATCGTAACAGTATCAACTAGATTGTATGAGTCGTGCTGGAATGTGAAGTATGAGCTGTCAGTTGATGCAACGGTGTCACTGTCGTTCTTCCATCGGCACTGACTCGTTGTATTGCGCTGTGCCGCAATCGTCCTTGCCTGCCCAGCGACCGACATTATGGGACGCCGGTTGCTGATACTGAAGCGTCGTAAATTTATCGAGGGGCCACTGCAGTGGCAAGAGTCCGCTATATATGATAATTTTTCATTTATAAACTAAATCGTAATATTTTCAGCACTCATATGTGAGGATATCATCACTTCACAGATCGGATTCCTGTCCATTGCCAGTCACATTTTGCTGCCCATCACCGTTTCAGGGAAAAGCCGAACGAGGTTTCCACTCAATTTGTTTCGAGTTTGATCTGACCAATTCATGATTCGAGGGAGACTGGGAGATATATCCAGAAAGTGAAATCTGTGGCTTGCCAATTCTGGTAATATTTAAGTCGGGAATGGCTTCTGAACAATTGAGCAAATCCTGACCCGAATATTTCATGGCTGCCTGGGCAATGACAGCAACATTGACGTAACATTACGAGAGCCTTTTGGGCTCGGCTCGTGTGGGTGACGCGATGAGAGGACGTCGTTTGCTGCTGCACTGCGGAACGCTATAGTGACGGGTAGCATGATTGCACTTTCGCTTCAGTACAGTTATAGAATATCTAGTGCTCTCTACGTATGAGGTTTCTATATCAGGCATTTTTTTTGCCTTCTTCGTACATTGTTGACTGATTATTCTATCATTATTGCAATTTGTCCACCCCCTAAGCCCACCCCCCCAAAAAAATCAAAATTTCCCTTTACGATGCAGCAAAATTTATTATCGCAGGGTTGCTAGCACCAGTCTTATCTAACAGTGCACCAAAACAGATCTCGTCAGCCAGCTAACAACACCCGCCAAGAACGGCAAACTGCAAACAACATAGTACTGGCCCAGCGCCTTTCAGAACACACAACTTACAGGTTTAATAGGTTTATTACATACAGATACACAGGGTCTTGGAAAATTTAGGGCAAGTATTTTAACTACAGATAAAGTCATCATAGCCGTACCCTGGGTATTTTTTTTGGTAAAATTCAGCTTCTTGAAAACTTACAGCGTTTTTAATTTTTATTCCAAGAAAAAGCAATTTTTGATGTAAAAAATTCAATTTTCAAATCATTTGACGAAAATTGGTAGTAAAGTAAACCTTCTAATGCTCTATGCGCACATGTTTCAAAATTTGAAAAGTATGTAAAATAACTGGGAAATGACGTTCAAATTCAAAATAGGCTACACAAATTAATAGTCACATCCGTGAAAAACGAGATTCCTACGTTTAAAGCCTATTTCAAGACAATTTAAATCATGTAATGTATGCCAAAAAATAATCAGTGCATTTGCCAGGAGGAAAACTGATATAAGTTCACAAGTGTTGACGCGCACCCGCATGTTGCCCTGTCACTGCACACATTGGCACACAAGTTGTACTATTTGGAGTTATTAAGCATAGTAATATTTACATACGTTGTCTTTGGAGTAATCTTTTACTCTAGGGATGATATTTTACTTTCGTTATTTTTGGTCCATTGGTTATGAAACTCACACAGTAAACGTAAAATTGAATTCAAAGAATATTTTATTCATGAAAATTTTTCGAGTACTGCACTAGTTTTTAAAAAAAATGCGGATATGATACCCTTTGGGCGTAGGCAATATTTATTGTCACACTAAATGATCTTGAAAAATAAAATAGCTGTGAACCTAACCTAAACAAACCAAACCTTACCTAACCTGACCTACAGCAAACATTGTTTTGCTGAGTAAAAATTAAAAATTCTCTAACCTTTTCAGAAAGCTTAGTTTTGCCAAAAAAAAAAAAAAAATACACCTCAGGGTACGGCTATGATGACTTCACTTATGGTTAAAATATTTGCACTGAGTTTTCCAACACCCTATATACATAACAATATAAATTTTGAAGATATTCACAATCAGTAATTTATTGAGATAGCCGCTAGAAAAATTTAAACTTCTGGGGCAACAAGGAACAACTATGCCGTTACACTTGCATCAAGTCATATTTATCTCGCTTTCTGACCACATCGTGAGATATCGGATCTAGTTTATTAACAAGAGTTGCCGTATGAAAAATGATTGAAAGTTCCTAAACATTGTGAGATTGAGAATGGAGCTAGTCTCATTTCATAATTTTGTCGAGTATGAATGAGCCATAATATATTTGAAAGATTCCCGGAATGCTATGCATCAGTGAACAAAAAAGCGTAAGCGTAAAAATATGCGCTCTCTTACAACACCCCGAGGTAGCGCAGGGATGGCGCCAGAAACAGCGTCCCAATGCACTCCATATACTGTAGACTTCAAAAATGCCTCACGCCCCACAGTGACTCTGGGGACCCGCTGACGAACTTGCAGCGTTGCAGAGAGAGCACATGGCCCGAGAAACAATGGGAGACTACACTGACACTCGAATCAGATCAGGAACATCAGTCAACAGGAGGTCAAGAACACCTTCTATTAAATGGGTTGGACTCAAAGACAACTGCTCACAACCAGAAGCAGTTTCGAAATCAAAGGCTGCATGGACATGGCAATCGGCCGTTCTATAGCCTAATCATTCCGCATGGTGACAATTAAAATCACCCATAAAGACAAATGCAGAACGCCTATCCGATCCTGGATCTCAGCCATTGCATCCAAAAGAAAATCAAAAACCCCACCATCAGCAGGTGAACTACGAAACACTGGAAACAAATAAAAGTTCCTATACGAGCCACAGACTCGAAGCACCATCAGCTCACAAAATGGACACTTATATTCTCTTTGGCTAAATACAACAGCATCTTTACCAACGTAAGCAGTCAGACCTCTAAATCCAGAACACGAGTCTCGCATCCGCGATAAGTATTGGTTTTTTCAAAATTTGGGATCATCAATTCAGAAATATGACGTTGGCAAGAGACGAGCGTCTCCGAACACAGCACTAGATCATAACGACACGAGGCTACAGAGACCTCAACCATATTAGCATAGAGACCGCGAACATTAGCACACAAGATGCGGCAGGAGCGAACACTAGACCTACGAGGCTCAGGACATCCGGATAGCGAACTATTAGCCACGCAAAGAATAGAAGAAACACAATTACAATAAGCAAGAGGACAACATCAATCACAAAAAAATTGACAGTCACGATAGCTACGGAAGTGACCAGATATCAACGTGCCCCGCACCCTGCTATCACCAATACAGGCTTTGGCCGAAAAGAAGAAGAGAAAGAGAAGGAAAAAACATCAGATGGTACTGCCTGATGGCAGAGAGAGAAGCAGACTGTGGAAGACTGAGTGCCCAGTTATGACACCAGTTTTTTCATCTGCTCTCAGCGAGGCCGTTGGATCAAAAGGTCTGATCCGCCTATAGGGTGGCATTCCCTCTAACCCAGGGGCTACCCAGAGCCCCAACCCTAAAGCTGGCTCATACGAACAAAGAGGCGTCCGGTGGCCAGACAATGGGAGCGGCATGATGACGCGCAAACCACGCTGCCCTTCAGTTCACCCCATATGCTGAAAGGAATTTTTTTCTGAGATTTACTTGGTATATAATACCAATTAGTAACACTGAAATTAGGATTCAAGTCTTGTAAGGGTACAACATAGGCATTTATTCTAAAAGAAAAATTAAGACAACAAATAAGAGTTATGTATATAGTGAAGTGTTTTTGTAGGATGTCCTAAAACCTGAAGTTTAGCTTATCTTAATATTGGAGTTGTGCTTCGATATCAAATTGTCATGGGTGAAATATAACCAAAAAATGTATACATAAGAACAACTCTACAGTAACAGATATGGGTGATACATCGTGTGGGTGATTCATACATATATCAGAAGCTAGAGCTTGTGTGCTACATGGATGTGTTAAAAAATATATATATAAAAATCTGTCTATAAACATTTTCTCTGATTTTCAGTGAATTATAGTGTTGAGTGTACTCATGGGGACTTGTATTTTGTAGACCTGTGTCGACACTGTCGGTATCGGTTAAAGACTAACAGGAATACCGTAGGCTACGATACTTTCGGAGTAGTTTATACTATCACTGTGGCAAGACAAGAGATAAGGACAGCTTAGACCTGGGACAATGAATGTTCATAACAGTGCACCCAACGAATGCTCAGCAGCACCCTAAACAGCCATAAAGCAGGTCGGAACTAAATGTTGCCATACATGTAACACTGCCTCGTTAATAGTACATATTCAGTAAGTGTCTATGATATCACCCATCGTAGGTACTAGCAAGACGCTTCACGGAGGCTGAGCCCAACACGGTCAGAGACTCCATTAGGTTGGGACTCCACTAGGTGGCCGAGTGAACAAGGCTCTGCTTTCCCCGTTGTCCGCAAACTGCAGCTGGACACTTGAGATCCACTCGCGGTGACAGATAGAGATCGAGCAGTGACAGAGATAGAGGCATTCTAACGAAAGACTAGTGAGGCCATAATTACAGCGAACACACGTTCACCATTGCTACACATGAGCCACGATATACACGAGTGATTGTCGTTGAGAAAACTTATAACCTCACATTCATGTGCGTGTAGCAAAATCAGACATGAGTGCCGTGTGAGGAATGAAAACAGTTTGAACCGCATAAAATCCAAGCTTGAACAGGACAGATGCCGCCAATTAACAGATAGAAGTAATTTGTGTAAGTTGCAGCCCCGCAGTACTGGAGGCCATTCTCGAGTTGTACGATTGGTGAAGATCACATACACATTATAACACAGTAAAAAAAATTCAAGCCCTTTATACCGTCAGTAGGAATAATAACCCTTATAATCCAATATTCTATATAAAAATGAAGGAAATTCTACATTACGTGGTTTAGTCGAATAACTGATGCTGCATAACTCGAGGATCGTCTGTAGTATTTACCTCTTAGAGTCGCGATTGCCTTAATAATTACTTTCACATTGTTCTAATAAGAAATAAAAAGGCAAGAAACAAATTCGCCGGAAGATGTTTTTTGATAAAACCTAAGTTGAATGAATAAAAATGAACGTTTTCGACTTTCAAAGTCATTATCAACATCTGTAAAGGACAAGAGTGAAGTTTTTAAATTTCAGCTAATATTACTGCACAGAAAGTCTAAAAGTAATAATCTAAATCTTAATTGGTGCTAATAACACCGTGCAAATGGACATACGCCGTTCCTCACTGACGTTGGATACGAAACAATGAAATAAAATCACAACGATTCAGTTAACCCCTTGATTAGATATACAGAATTGAAAATACGCGGGCAGCAACGGTCTATAGTGGACGATTTGATTATTCAAGGTAATCTCTGGCGCAGTCATAACACTTACCAGCGCCTCTAATAGAGTTACGCCACTCTTGGCATAAGCTGAAGCACTCCAGCATGAGGCACTTCAACACCAGCAGTTGTGCTCTTAAGGTGTTGCTGAGTTCAGAACTATGCAGAGAAGCACGCAAATACTGCAGACGCAACGGGCATTCCTTGCAGGCGAAACTAATGTGGTAATGGGCCAAATGCTGTGATGATTAGCACCGACGTGCGTCTGGACTTACAGCCCTCTACCCACCTCAGTCGACTGTCAAATAATGTATTGAACCCATTAGAACCCGTTCAGCTTTTTAGACCCTCTAAGCAATATCATTCTTCCCAGGACGTTTTCTCCTCTACTTAATGGGCTAAATCCCAGTGAGCCTTGTTTTGGACGCTTCAAAGAATGCTATAGCTAACTTCTTGGTCACCCCGCTACTGAGTCGCTTTTCCGCTTCTGATGCCGCTGCCAGGGCTGCTAATAAGATTTTTTAAAAAAGAATGACCATGATCTTGGAAAATGAACCGTACTTAAATAACACAGGATGCGGAAGGCCAGAGACACAGACACGCTGGAAATTCTACATCTCATTGGCTGATCCTGCACAACCTGTAAGCATCCATCCTTCCCCTATCTATTTTACATCTCATTTTCTGATCCTGCACGACCTGTAAACATCCATCCTTCCCTATCTATTTTTATAATGAGAACGGTGTACAGTAGCAATATGTAGCACTACCAATCTCACAGCTGTTAGGATTGCAGTAGTGCAGAAGGAAGACTAAATGAAAAACAAGACTATCGCCATCGCTGCAGCTAGAGTGGCGTTGCCCTTTAAGCATACCGTGGAGACCAGTGGCATTCTGTAAATTTTTAAAGGCAATAGTGGAGAGAGACAAAATAATTACCAACAGCATTATCGGACGCTTATACGAAAAAAAAACTATCTCGAAAAAATAATGAGCGAATATTAAAAGAGTAAATGTATGTCTATTGATTTTTAAATGAACAAGCTGGTTCGTTTATATTTGTCCTTCGATGCACTTATGGCATGGTACACCAAAGCCGCAATAGACGCGCACTCAATTTAAATAGTAAAATTAATGTTCTTCCTTCAAGAACTAAAATGCTTTTTTCTGTTATGAAACAATCGACTACAAAAAGTAGACTCAGAGCCGGCACACGCAGAGCATGCAATGTGTTTTGAAATATTTCTGTTCGTTTTAGACCTTATGCTTGTGCATCTGTAATCCCAACAAATTCCCTGATCCCTTCTGAGAAAATATAATATTCATTAAAGAGATTATATTTTAAAATGTAGTGCAGTTTAGTTTGCCCGCTTTTTTTGCAATTTGTCTCGGGTTATGACGCCTTTGAAGTTGTGAGCAGGTAAGAAAAATGCGAGTTGCCTTCAATGAATTTTTGCAGCACATCGCGATGCTACCAACGAGACAAACTCGAGCCAATGAGGCTCAATTTGGTGGCTTCATTACGAGAGCGTTTTCCGTGATAGCGCCGCCATCTGGTGTTAGGAGCTGCAAAGAAAGTTCCTGGAGTCCCAAGTTTATGCCGAGGCTTCAAGTTAAATTGAGTTGACGGCCTTCCTCAGCCGCTGAGACGCTTGCAAATTGACGGTCATCAGCACACCCGACAAAACGAAGCACAGTCGGAATAATTTAGAGTTCGTGTAAATAAGAAGTCGCGAGCTGTCGGTGCTTGCTAAAGGAACACACGCGAAATGGAGGTCATGCGTAATTCACGAGGCGATGTATGCAAAAGCTGCCGAAGCTGCGTATGGTCTTTTGCTGCCGCTTTGCCGGCGGAGGCTTCAGCCGTCTGCCCATTGGTAGCCTTTTCTCTCTGCGCCAGAAAGGCGTGGCCGTGTGAAAAGGCACCGTTGTCTACAAGAAACACTTCTACTAGATTATAAAATTTTACCTTTGTGGAACTCCACCCTTATGAGCGGAGCATATTATGTTACTATAGCAGCACGCTACAATTGTCTTTAAACTTTACCTCTGTCTCCTGAAAATTAAACATTCGTATATCTGCACAGTCTGAGAATACAATGAAGCTCAACCTATCTCTAGAGAAAAAAAAAATTCCTTGAGTGACAGAAGTTCCTTTAATGACCTTCAGGTTAATGAAAGTAAAGCGTCCTTCTTTGCGATGTGGAAATGAGTGTGCATCATTTTCATCACATTCTGCAACGAACATAGCAGTCGGTAATTTTTCTGTAACTTTATACAGCAATTTGCTGTAAGCGGAAGCTTTTAAGTCTGTAGCACAGCTAATTTGAAAAGCGCGTCACCACTGTCGAATGTTTTATTATGATGGTCGGCAAGCTTCCGCTGCCTAGAAAAAAGCACATTCTTTTACTAGGGAAACGGACGAACATTTACTATGAGAAAGGCGTTAACTTTTCGTACTTTCCACTGCGAGAATTCGAGGCATGCAGGAGTACAATTACAACGAACGACTTAGCTGTCTCAAATTATATCCAATACTAGGAAGATTCGAGCGATTTACAGTCACATATGTTTGGAAAAATCCGGAACTTATCACTGTGAATGAGCGGATTGTCGCCAGATACTCAGAAAGAACTGAAAGGACCTGTGATACATGCATCCCAAGCAGAGATGGAGGAAAAGCCGTGGCTACAAAATATTTTAATACCTTCTCCGTGCATAGAGCCAGAATGTTCAACAAAATGCCTCGGAATATTCGAAACGCCACTGATATAAAAATCATAGAGTTCAAAAATTTGCTGGATTGTCATATAAGACGAATACCAGATAGACCAGCGGTCAGCATTTACGTGCACTGTGGAATTAATTCACTGATGGGTCTCTCATTGGTCGCTAACTGTGGTCACACAGAAGACACCCAGCAGAGTGACTCAACACACGTGGGGTGACGTGCGGAATGTCATCTGGGTTTCTGCCAAAGTCCCACATGGTACATAGGTACGGTACTATAGAATGGGCACGGATAGATCGTATGGACCGTTGGCTTTGCTCATCATCATTATAAACCCTTCGTGCTACCGACTGTCTTGAGGAGCATAGGATAGGCTTGGGTTAGACTATCTATCATATGCCAGCGAGGGTTGCTTCAGCTTCGCTAAGCCTTAGAAAGAGTGTGTGTTTCTTTCAGTGCCCATTGCGCTTAGTTCATTTTTTTCTGTTCCTCGAAGCAGTTATTGATTTATTCTTTTACATCAGTCTTGATAGGTTCCCGACAACAGTGTTCCGTGTATGGACTCGGGTTCTTGCTATGCTGCAAGTCTCTCCATAAATTAACGCTTAATCCAATAACCCCAGTGCTACGCTTCCGATAGTAGTACAGGTGGTCCGTGATTGCTGTTCTGCGATTGAAGATTTGGTGATCCGCAATCGCAACTTTGCGTTCGCGGGATTGTTTATTTAGGTTTAAATTAAAATTCCAAGATTGTTAATCATAGGCGAAGCATTTCTCGATAGAAGTAAGGATTATATCCAATTTTCAAGTGATGCTTGTTTAGTCTCAGCGCTTCGGAGTGTTAACAGTCAACCTATGGTGTATCAACTACATGTGCATCGGAGGCAATGTATTGATTGGGCAATACTGTAGAGCGAAATAGTAGAAAATCTTTAAATGCCTAAACTTATGAATAATTTATTCAATAACAATTATTGATTATGTTGCTCAAGGAAACATCTCATACTACTGCACCGTGTTTTACATTCTATGATGTCATCCGTCTCACTAATACAGAGATCTCACCCAGCAGAGAGCAGAAGTCTGACAAGCAAGTTCAACCAACATGGGACAGAGGTGGTGGCTATAATTTGGCCTACGCACGATCAAAAATATTAGTTACAAGTAGTTATGTGTTGAGCTGTCCGCTCTACGTTGTTAATGGAAGCTAGGTTATCGCTGGGAAGGAGAGGAAAACAAAAAAAATCGTTTGTCAGTCAAAGATTTGGATAACAGAATCGAGGAATTTTTAGTAAAGAAGTTCTCGATCGTGGAATTACTTGAAATTAATACAAAATTAAGCTATAGATTTTTGTAGTCTCCTGCCCAGCACTGTATAACACAAGGTGTTACCAATAACTGGCGTGGCCTGCTCTGGATTGTACATGCCATTGCACCGTCGGTGATTGGGAAACGGTACCACAAAAAATGCAAATGAGAAAAAGTATTCGAAAGATTGAGATGACTTGCTGATAAAAGGTTGCTGCCGAATGCATCTGGTTGCGAATGAACGGGAATGGAATACGCACTTCTAAAGTAACTGCCAATTGGAATTAGTTCGGCAAACGTGCAACGCAGTTGCCTAGAAAATAACTGTTGCACATACTGGAATAATGTAACTTATCCTCTTTCTATCTAAGTAACCTAAACTAGCCAAAGCACACCTATTCTCTCAAACCCTGGCGTTAGCCCTATTTTTCCACTTTGCTTTTATGTCTATTCAGACTCATATCGGTCCGTACTTATTATTAATTGCGAATATTCAAGTTAGCGGCAATTCTTTTTTTAAAGCAATAAATGCTGACTGATTTCTACGCCTATTCCAACGAAGCAGTATTTCAAAAGTGCGTGTTCCCCTCGTACTTCTTTAGCACCATTTTTCAATGAGGGTACGTTCAGCTCCGCCTTCCCCCATGGCGCATAACTCAGCGATATAGGCACACTGATCTATTCTTCTTTCGAAAACTTTTCTTTGTGACTTGATCGCATGGGCTGGGATCCTTCCCACGTCCTAGCCACGTTTTGCTTGGCATATGTGAAGCTTTTTTCCGCAGCAGATCGCCATGTTTCCGTTATTAGTGAAGCTCAATTGCCAATCGATTCAAGCAAATCAAACACTGTCCGAGGTTTGCGTATATTTTTCTGTGGCTTCAAGTTTTCAGTTTGCTGTTGCGCTCGCAATTGGCATGTTAGCACCCCATAGCTCGGTGTCAGAATTATAGCCCACAGTTTTGCAGTTTTGATAAATGTTAACAACACACTTCATGTTTTTGTTGTTATACTCTTGATCGTACCCTATTGAGTTGAAATCCAAACTTGGTGGTCTTGGCACGGTGTAACCAAATGTGATCCATCCATGTGCGACGTTTCTGTTGGCTTTAATATAACATTTTATTTTTGTAGCGGGTGTACTTGCGACGACAGGTAGTTCTGTATGTGATCCACTGAATGTTTTGGCGCCTGGAATGAGGCATGCAGTCAATGAAACCCAAAATTTCCAAAGATATATAAGATGCGGTGTACGGGAGCGGTATGATAATAAATCTCATTTAGTATTACACAAATCTCAAATGTTTACTATGAACATGAACTAAGATTTTTATTTTTCTAAGAATTTCTTCTAGCTAATTTGTCGTGCGGAAACCCCTCAAGCGGCATACGATTGGTCATAGGCCATAAGGTTAGGGTAATTAGCCCATCCTATGTTATGGGGAGCAGCGACACCAGGGTTACCCTGAAATTTACCTGGACCATAGCTGAGCTTCAGGACGTTTTTCCTCCGTGCCCACTTTGTTGTCTTCCAGCTTCCCGCTCCACCTGATGATGGTTTATAATGTTCGTCCTCTGATTTCCCTAGCTGCTGTTCCCATGCGTGTCTAACGTGGGTGGGAACACCCTCGTGCATAGGTTCCATGATTCGGATCACCTGTACAACTGTCACCCCAGAGGCATTTAGGGTGACACTTGTACAGGTGAGGGATATTGAGGTGACAATTGCACAGGTGGGAAAGACTGGTGTGACAGTTGTTCTGAAGGTCTGATCTACCTAATTTCTAATTATCTTAACGTAAACTAGCCTTATCTAACCTACCTTAACCTTACCTAACATAGCTTAACCTTACTTAATCTAGCTCAGCCTTACCTAACCTAGCCTTAAATAACTTACCTTAACTAACCTATCCTAGCCTTACTTAGCCTTAAGTAACCTAACCTGGCCTTGCCTAACCTAATCTAGCCTCCTAACTCAACCTAGCCTTCTAACGTAACCTAAAGTAACCTAATCCAGCCTTACCTAACCTGACATTATCATACCTAATCTAACCTAGTCTAACCTACCCAAACCTCACCTTCACCATCAAGACATAACCTATCCTAGACTAACCTAACCCAACATAACCTAACATTACCTAACCTAATCCAACTTAACCAAGCCTCACCTAGCATAACCTAGTTTTAACTATCCTAACCTAGCCTTAACTAGCCTAATCCAACCTTGCATGACCTAACCTAGCCTTATCTAACCTAACGTAACCTAATCCAGAATTACCATACCTAACATTACCTAACCTAACATTACCCAACATAACATTACCTAACCTTATCTAACCTAACCTCGCATCACCTAACCTTACCTAACCTAAGATATTTGGGTGCCAATTGTACAAGTGGATACATTGAGGTGACAATTGTACAGGTGGGATATGTTGGGGTTACAATTGTACAGGTGGGATATGTTGGGGTGACAATTGTACAGGCGAGATTTTTTGGGGTGACAATTGTACATGTGGCATTTTTGGGGGGACAATTGAACATGTGGCATTTTTGGGGTGATAATTGTACAGGTGGGATTTTTTTGGGGTGACAGTTGTACAGGTGGTATTTTGGAGTGACAGTTGTACAGGAGATCCCATGATTCTATCGACATACTATTCGGATATAAGTGACATACTATACAGAGGCATAAACTACTCATTATAACTTAGTTATCGGTCAAAACAACTTATCCACGAGGAGTCTCCTTAAGTTTTCATTATACCCTGCATTTTTACCTCCTACTAGGAGGTTATGATATGTCGAATTTGTTTGTGCGTTTATGTGTCACCAAGAGAATCTTAAAAAATACTGATGGATCTTTAAGAAATTTACAGGGGCTGTTAGGCATGTTAGATAGAACAGTTGATTAACTTTTGGCGAAGATTCGTTCAACCGTTTATTTCATTTCCCACCTCTTTTTTCTTGGTTACATAACTTGAAAGTTTTGGGCAGATTTTCATCAAATTTACACGGCTTGTTAGGGATATTACCAGGAACAAATAACAAATTTTTCTGATAATCTTTTTGGCCGTTTATTTGTTTGTCTTTTTTTTTTCAATGTACTAATCAGCAGCCTAATCCAAAAAGTTATAAATTTGTTTATAAAATGTGCAGGAATTGTTAGGAATGTTAAAAGACCCAGACGACCATATTTTGGTGATTATCGATTCATTCATTTGTGTGTTTGAGTGAAGTTTGTAATGATGTTTTGTAGAACATAAATAAAAGTTACAAAAGGATATTAATGAACTTTGCAGTAAATGTTCGCAATATTAAAAACACAATATTATTGACTAAATTTTATTCATGATCGTTTCATTCATTTGCGTATTTGACGATATGTTTACCGTAGTGTTAGTCAGAATGTATCTGAAAATGTTACGGACGAATCTTCAAGAAAGTTACGGAAACTGTTATTAATGCCAGGGGCTCAAGTAATCAAATTTTACTGATGATAAAAGGGCAATCCATGTTTCAGAACCAATATTAATTTTTTCGTTAATATTGCATTGCATGGCTGAGGAATGCACTTCTCTCTGCAGTCAGTTTATCAGATTTTTTTTACTTCTACATAGCCTGATTGTTGTGTACATTTTAGCCTTGAGTAACAAAAAAACATAGCTCACTGAGAGACTCTCGCAGTATTTCTAATGATTTCTACCGCTCTCGGCGGTGTAGCTATGTTTATAGATGCACGATTGAGAAGGTTTTCCTGATCGGAGAATGTTGCTATTCATCATGCAGAAAATTGAGTTAATTTGTGAGCTAAAATAGCTACCTTTTTTAGCAGTACGTAAGAATATTGCGGAACTTGGTATTTAAATAATCGTTGCGGTATTCGTATATTTTCAGTTCACATTTTCTGATTCAGCAGCTAGTCTTCAGAATGATATTATAGATTTATGTTAGATGAGTTAGTTTCATCGGAGAATTAAATAACTTTTTATCAGAAATCTGAGCCGTAAATTTTCAGTTTTCTATCTGCTCCTTGCAACGAATTGAAAGATACACACATTGTTGAGGCCTCCGTCTGCGTTGAACCCTCATTTTTTACAGTCTTACTACACTAGATATCTCGCGTATATATCTCAAGCTATGCATCATTTCATATAGAAGGGGTTTACCGACTGAAAGTTACATGGATATTATGGCAAGTCTTGACTGGAAAAACTGCAAAAGTTACTATTAAGCTGCACTGAAATCAATGAATCACCTGGTCAGTGCGATTAAAAGTACAAACCAATTACCAAAACTATGCTCCCTTTCCTGTGCCCGTCTGCTACTAATTTAGGGCACCAATGAAGGATCAGCAACAGCCTAAAAGTGTATATGCCTTGATCAGTCGAGTGGGTGAAGAGACATTGCAAAACTTTGGCTTCATGAACATGACGGCGATTATGTAACACAAATTTGACAAACTGCACGTTCCTGCTTCAATACACTAAAAACTAACGAGTTCCTTCATGCAGGAAAGAATGAATTAAACTTCAAAAATTGCAGTGTAGGGCTATAAAGGAAGGACTCTGGGCCGTTATGCCCCGTGTATTGGTTCCGTGTTTCAGATTTCATTAGTAAGCTTCTCTTTTGATTTAAATATATCCCTTGTCCTTAATCTGATGTGAAACACAATAGAGGTCACAACACAAAAAAAAAAAAAAAAAACTGAAACAACATCGACAAAAATCAGTTTTTTTTTTTTTTTTTGTTTAAAAAGTGATGAGTAATCGTGATGAAATTTTCACCGAGTGAACATTCATCAATGAATTACAAAGTTCAAGGTTTCAGTTAATAGTTTTTCTAAAAAAAATGAAGATGAAAAGGCATGAAGGACCTGGCGAAATGTTAAGGAACGATGCTGCAAATAAGTGATTGTGTACAAAATTACAATAAAATTTGATGTTTTATAATCATCCACTTATTTCGCATGACTTCCATAGATCATCGACCACATGACCTAACTAGAATACTCTGACAACGCGTACGTCCGCCAAGCAAGGCACAGTTCTGAAACTGATTTCCTATGTATCAATATCAAAATATAATAATTTGTGCCCTTCAACAGTAATCAAAGCTTCTGTAATATTCTGAAAGATCTGTTCATAACGTCGTGAGCTACGCTGCTGGGAACCAATCATCACCAAAATTTATTAATTTATTTCTTTTAAGATGACTAACAATTTTTATTTCAATTTCAAAAGGATCCGTTCATAACTTTTTCAGTTATTTTAGCATAAAATCACACACGAAGACTAAGAAACGAATAAACAAATTGTCTCAAAAAATTGGTCATTTACTCTTCGTGTTATACCTAACGACTCATGCTCATTTCATGATAATCGGTTCCCAACTTTCTGAGTTTTAGCATTAAGAAGAAAGAGGCAGACAAAGGAATAAGCAAACCGATGAACGGATTTTCACCAAAAGTTAATAATTTGTTCATCCTAACATACTGTACATACCTAATATCCCCTGCAAATTTCGTAAAGATCTCTCGACTCTACCCAGATCAATGCATAGAAACTCTGCTGCGAGCGGTGTATGCTTTTCGGAGCTTGTTCTGAAGTTGTTGGTAGTTAATAAACCGAGTTATGGCGTAATTTTGATTATTAGGCTATTCCGAGCACTTTTGAATAGCACCTTTTGACGTATATGGTAGGTTTTTTTTTTTCAAGCGCGACCGCCCGAAATGACGAGTCGTGCACAGTTTTCTGTCCTAGTCAGCCATCTTTGCGGATGCCATCATTATATTTTAATTTTCACTGATTTTCTACTTCTTAATTTCCTACTTTTCTAGTCTTTGGACGTTGGTAGGGCATGGTGCCGTAGTTTCTCTCAAGCAGTAAAAATTCTGATCTTGTACAGGTAAACAAAATTCCGCGTAGCTTAAAAGGTGCTCTACTATAGAAATTATTGCTAACAGTGCAAAAAAAAAAAAAAAAACGTTCTAAACGGCACCGTGTATCTATAGCATGTGCCTTAGAGTTTTCTTAGACACTGGAAGGTTTCACGCTCGTTGTTCGTATCATGTTATTACAGCTTTATTATTGACGTGTCAATAATGGCTGGTTATACACAGATTATCATTAATGATGTTCTGGAAACTTTTATGCGCCATGCATTCTTTCTTTACGACTGTACGTGCACATCATATTTTGTTCATTCACAAGACTACACAACATTTCTATTCCTTCGCGCAATAGTGTATAATAAATGCCTACTTTTCTTTCGGCTGGGCCAAGTTAGTCTTGCCTTCCATTCTCCCGCTAGGACCAATGCTCCTAAAGCACCCTAGCGGAAACTAAGAAGTTTTAAAAATCGCAGGCGACGTCTTCAGGGAGCAAGAGACCACCGAGGTGTTAAGTGTCCCTCAGAAGCACACGCAGCTCCCGTCAGCTGCCGCCATTGTGCGAACTTTTTAAGCTTTTTCCGTCGCATTGTCTCTGCCGTTTTGTTTTGCAGTCACCCTTTTTACTTGCTGCTGCTTCATGTCAAGCCATATTGGGAGGCTGGAGAGTTCTCTGTAGGTCGGTCAACATGGGCGGTCTCACTTAAACTGCTTTCTCTGAAAAAAGTGATAAAAAATTAATGCCACACGTATTTGAGCATTTTGTTACCTTTACCTTACCTTTGATACCTTTGATGATACTTCGGAGGAGGTCCAGGCGACGTTGCGCACGCCGCCCATCTTGTGCAGAGGTGATGCTGCAGTCCGTGACCAGCGGGGTGGCTAACAGTGAGTTATCCCCACAGTTCACGTAGCCGCTTACAGTAGGTTTATCAGACACTTTCAGTTAGCATGCTTCTAGTAAGTGTTTAAATTTCACAGTCGCTGTACCGGTGACATTTCGAATGTGACGAGGGATTTTGTTCAATAATCTCGCCCCTCGGACTACGAAACTATTGGAATACTTTGTGGCATTCGCATCACCACCAGTTTTGATCGGAATGCGCGCCTTACGAGTGCGACCATTGCGGTTTGAGTGTCAGGCTTGAATTTGCCCAATGACATTGGCATTAATTCCTTCTAGAATTTTCCGAATATATATGATCGCAAAGCGCTAGAATCTCCTTTCAAATGAGTACATTTGAAGTTGAGCCAGTCTTTCGTGATAGTTTAACTCTTTCATGCCTCGGATTTTGGCAGTGAACGATCTCTGGATAGCCTCGAGGCGCTCTAAGTCTTTCCGTTTGCTTGGCATCCAAAGAGGTGAACAGTATTCAATCATTGGCAGTATCAGTTGTTTCCATAAGGTGAGCATTGTGTCTGCCTCTCGTGAAGAAAAAATTCGAAGCACCCATCCGCTCCACTTCTTGCCTACGGTAACAACTCGAGCCACATGATCTTCAAAAGTGTCATTATCTTGTATTCTCACCCCAAGATCCCTTAAAATTTGCTCTCTCTCGATTTCGCTCCCATCTCTCGTCGTGTAGGACGTAGATTCAGTAAGGGAGAAGTTTTTTCCGTATCGTAAAAGTTCAGATTTTCATTCGTTGAAGGTCATGTTGTTAACCGATGTCCAGTGAAAGATGTTGGTTAGGTCTAGTTGCACATTCCGTACGTCCGCCGTTGATTGTACCGCTGATAATATCCGTGTGTCATCAGCGAACGACGAGGGAACGGCAAACTTGCATTGGTGCCCCATATCATTTATCATGTTAAGGAAGAGTATTGGACCAAACACGGTGCCTTGTGGGACTTTGCTGAGTACCAGCTGTCGTTTGGACACTTTGTTCGCGAGTCTTGATCATAATACCGAATAGGAATTTGGACCTCATGGATCTGTCAAATTAGTGGTTATCTGCTCTTCTCGACTCTTTACACCGTGGGGTAATAAAATTCGGTCTAGCTTTAGTATTTATTTGCGATGAAAATAAATCCAACGAAGAGCTTTTGGCAGTGACTAATGAGCATAGGGCACAGGGACATGTTCGGCGTTTGTTTGGGAACTGAGAAACTTAGAAATTTACATCCGTGGCGCCGAGCACCGGTGAAATCTTGGAATTTTTGTATAATACAGTACTTTAAATAGTAATAAATTTCGTTCATTTCCATTTTTGCCAACAAGGGATCTGTAGGAATTATTGTTAAACATAATTGTAGCTTCAATAACAAACGTAAAAAGCATACAATTTGTATGAAACTCGTTCCATACGCGTTCAATTGTTGTTTGCTTTCAGGTGCCGGGTCTTCTGTCTTCACTGTCAGTGATCGTCTTCTGGCTGCACTCCTCAGGAGGGTGGCCTGAATTAGTACTTTAGTACCAAACTTAGTATTATTTGTCACAGGATTTTCTTCAGAAATTTTGTATTGTTCTAAATTGATTTTCACATTTGTACTATTTTCTCATGTAATATGACAAATTGGTACTCTCCACGAAAAATTTATTTGCATAATTAGTTTATTAACTACATTAATTTGAACTTCTGCTCTTCAGATGCTAATTAGATCTCTGAGTGATGACTTGCGTAACGGTATATCATCAGTTTTAGTATTTGAGGCTATTCAAGCTTGTGTGACTTGATCTTATAGTGTTTCTAGCTGAGAGCCTCCAGCATTGAGGGAAACACCAAGGTGTAATCAAAATTTTAACAGTGATTCAGAATTAACAGATTAGCTTACTAAGAAACCGAAGATGCAAGTTACTGCAATCGCTGTCGCTTCGTGCTGAAGAACACTAACCTATCTTCTCTCATGAAAAACAAATCTGTTCGATGTAGGCCTATTGTAAAACTGTAAAAATACTTCAAACCTTCAACAGTGTTAACATAACTGAATTCTAGCACCAGCAAGAATCTGCGGAATCGAATAAGTAGCAAAAATTGAGTTACATATCAGAAGACTACAGTTTATAATGAACGTAGCATTCCATTTTTATTCATGCTTACTATATTGGGGCATTGTGCTAAACGGCCATCCATGCTATTGGAATAAAAAATATATACCAAAGTAGTGGTACTTCAAAAGAAACATCAACTTCGAGTATGGTTTGAGCACCAATAGATTTATTTGTTTTTTTTTCAACTTTTGTATGGACTCTTAATTAAAATTGTTCACCGCATTCTTCGACATATCTTACAAGATTTTGTTTTCACGTCAACAGCGATAACTCGAAACAACTATGCCCTTAAAGTAGAAGTTGTGAAAAAATAAGTTACTTGCTAAACAATGTGTAACATAAAATGCTCAAACTTGCACAACTTGAGAACTATCGAAACTTTCAGTAATTGATTAAGAAACTACTGTACACAGACGACATTAAATAAGAAAAGATAAAAAAAAACAGTAGGGACTCCAAAAGTTACGTTTTGTATACACGTAGATGAACAATATATCAAACATTTTTCAAAGATTAGGTACATAAGTAATTGATGATTAAGACCTACGGATTTTTTTCCGAATCTTGGGATTTTTCGCAGGTGAACCTTTGGATTTCGTAAAATTCTCAGTGGCAGCCCTGGCGCCGAGGGTCAGTCGCTACTCAAACAGTGAGGATGTCGGTCGGCTGTTTCCGATAGCTGTCGTGTTGGGAGCCAAGAATGCCTTTGGATAGGAAAATTGTGAGTGTAGAAAATCTCATTTGCGTTCAGAGATTGTCATGGAGTGTTTTTACAACACAAATAAACATATATAAATTAGTGTATGTACAAAATATGAAGCTGTTTTCTCATGTACCGCTTTCGGTACTTCCGTTAGTTGGCACCGTGCTTACCCGTATGATTTAATAATCAGCAGTGTTTTCGGTATTAGTATGGGTCACTTCATAATTTTTTTTTTTTACTTTTCTGACTATTGCTGAGTTTTGCTATATATGTGAATAATGATAATGGAGATAATAAAATTACATTCATCGAGCCAATTTGAAACGATTATGAACAGGACGTAGAGCGCATTTGATTGGCGCTGAAGTGAGGTTTTTGAGGCTTGACTTATTTGCAACTTCAGACAGAAGCTTCGGCTCTGTCATTCCGAATCGTGTTGCAAGTGTTAGAAGCTACACTTATGCATGGCTAAGAACTCTATTTTACTGAGCTTGACTGACTTTTTGAAAGTCTCGAGCTCAACTGAATCGAGGGTCATAGCCTGAACGTCCATGATAAGAGTCGCAGCCAGGGCACCTGTCTAAAGTTCCAGACAAGTCAAGCCTCGAAGGCCTAATTTCAGCCTCCAATACAACGTACCATTAATACGATGTAGAACTGCTCAAGTAAAGACTTTCTGCAACGGAGAAATCAAGAAGAAAAGCGTTGATAGTATGTCCACTGCCCAGGTATAGCGCTAGCGCTGTCTGATGGATAATTGTGACAATTGGGGTCACCATATTGAGTTTCTAAAACAACAGTGTTGTAAATTTAATTAGCAGCTTCGAGCTGATAATTTTGGTATTAGGGAAACAGTTTCGTTGTAGAATTTCTCATCTCGAAACGGAGACGATATTTTTCTCTACATTTTTAGAAGAATTACTGTATACGAAACAAACAACGATGCTGTCAGAGACATACAAGTCAGTTTATGCTGTTGCACGGTGTTTCTTTGATTCACTTCATTATCTCCATCAAGGAGGTTACTTTTTTGTCGAGTTTGTTGGTCTATCACCAAGCTAACTCAAAGAGCTATTGACGAATCTTTATATATTGGTGAGGATTAGCCCAACCGTATGTTTGTTAGAATGTTGTTTTTTTTTTATTTTTTATTTTTTGGTAATATATCTGACATTGCCTTTGTTGGTCACTATATTTCATGTTTGTTTGTTTGTCAGAACATAACTCAAAAAGTTATGGATGGGTCTTCATAAAATTTTCAGATATTGTTCGAAATGCCAAAAGTCAAAAATTTTGGTGATGATTTGTGTGTCCATTTGTGTGTCTGACTAAATTTTTGCTGATTGCCAGAACGTAGCTCAAAAAGTTACCAACGGATCTGCAAGAAAATTACAAAAAGTGTTGAAAATGTGGTGTTTCAGAGATAACCAAATTTTGGTGAGAATGGAAAAGAAATCTTGATTTCATGATAAACCTGAAGTTTTCGTTTGCATTTTCTTGCTGGGCGGAAGTATGTGCCCTCAGAATCCTCTGGTTTATATTTTGTTATTCGCAATCGTATTTGGATACACCATGTTCGGCATGTAGCTCAACGTGTTTGTACTGATGCCACTGATATTATAATATTAGGATTTCTACAAAGATATTGCTGCCGTTAATGTTTGAGAGTTAGGGACCCAAATACACATGGAAGTAGTTTCTGGTGATAGTAATAAAAGGACGCTGCATACTTTGCTAGCAGATTCATTCATATAAGATACATTTTTATTATTATATTCTTTTATATTCCTCGAGGTTTCGTTGTAATGGTGTCATGTATCCTGATGAGCATTGCAGCTATTTTGCAATCCACGTGGTGATAAAAAATTTATTGTAACAGCTTGCTGTACTCTTTTGAGCACGGAAGTTTACAGTACGGAGTTACCAACTCGTTGATATAGTTGTAATTTTTTTCTTGATTTTTCTTTGTGTGCTCCAAAGGCTATCATAGTGCTCGAAAGTTAGCTCTCAACTAAACATATTCGCCAATAGGTGAATCAACTCATTACCAGGGCAGTTCGTACATGTAAAGTTCTCCGCACCTAAATTGCATTACGAGTATTTTTTTTCGCGTATTCAGAATAAAGTTAATCGGATTTGATAGTCTTTGGTCTGAATTCGGTAAGATCGTGAAAGGCGACGACAAAGGATCTACAGCAGCGTTCCATCGTATACTATCGGGTCTTATAAAACCATGTTGCACTTCATTTTCACATTTTTGTAATTATCTTTAAAGAGTAAAAATTGTACTTCGTGACACTAATTGGCAGCAAATATTGCTTAGGTGCCTGTATGCCGCACTGGCAGTAATATATTGACCTCTCTGCTCTCCTCCGAGCACGCTGCAGCACGACAGACAGCGAAGCCCGAACAAGACAGCGGCGGGATGCTTGGTTGTTCTATGCAGCGGAGTTACATACCAGACGTCCGGTCCTCATTACGGTACTGAGAGACCAACTCAATTTCACGAACATTGCTATATTACATGTCATTCTTACTGGGATTGAAACAGTTTAAGGTACTTTGCACCGCCTTATTAACATGATGAATTGAATATATTATGATTAATCAGCTCTTTTACCTAAATTAAAACTTGTGCCATATGGAGAACGACCGAGTAACATAAAAAATAGACTCGAAGTGAAATTTATTACAGACTGTCATTCTCTATACTAAATTTCATAATAGCAATAAAACATAATGTAAGCCAATCCTGTTAGCCTACACGTTTCATGAGTTTCATTTTCCTGCAAAGTTAGCTTGCTGTTGTAGCGTGCTCCTTTTTCTTACGACGAGAAAACCTTCAATACAGTGGTATGGTGATAATTATACGACTATCGTCTGATCTCTGTGATGGACGAAGCGTATTTTGTTCATTAGTGATGTCGTCCTCGATTGGGGCTAAATAAAGGAAATCTCATTTTACTATGTCATTCTCAGGTCATAATATCAGAACCGAGTCGAGAACGTGGTGGCGGCATATTTCTTGCTCCACGCTACTGATTGCTGTACGCATCCAATATTGCAATTAGTTAAGAATCTCATCATTGCGGCACCGAGTGTGTACTGTGTAGGCTTCTTATTTTATTAGCATTACATCTCAGTTGCAACTTTTTAGCCAAGAAGGTAATTTTGTATCACCCAAGTAAGTTTATTGCTCAACCTTTATTTGCCACGAAGAAATCGTCCGAGTTCCTCCTACTTCAATATGAATCGCTCGCACAACCAGCCTGCTCATAATCTTGTTCAAGAGGAGGTTCCTTAACCTTTAATCTACGTTGCAATTTATAAACCCTTTGATGGAAGCGCGCTCTGAAATGAAGATTTTAATTTCGAAAGCCTAAAATTTTATGCTTCGAAGAAACGGAAAACGCAATGAGCCCGCAGGAACTGGCTCTCCGTTTTATTTTTTGCTCTTCGCCAACTTTTATTGAATGAACAATAAGTTGGTTAGCAGGAAACGCCGCGGCGCGTTTGCTTATGCATTAAAAAAGTTCGCATCCCAGATGCGATCC
Source organism: Parhyale hawaiensis (assembly GCA_001587735.2). Classification (NCBI taxonomy): domain Eukaryota; kingdom Metazoa; phylum Arthropoda; class Malacostraca; order Amphipoda; family Hyalidae; genus Parhyale; species Parhyale hawaiensis. The sequence continues at coordinate 1,552,661 of LQNS02278087.1, forward strand.
ACAAACTGAAGCAATTGCCGGCCGCTGCCGCCTTGCATTTTGATGTGGACTTTTCCCTGATATTTTCAAAGCATGTTTTCGTCATGCTTCCCAACATTACTCGCTCATACTGGAACAAAATTTGCAAGGCCTTGCGTGAAGGAGTCTTGTTCTACTAGAAAAAATAATGCAGCACTGTTGCACTTAAAAAATGCTTGCAAACTTAAAAAAAAATTAAACAGTTTTGACATTTCAATATGCAATAAATGGAACCTGAGATTCATTGCCCAGGAAATTATCTGAGGGCTGTAAGCACATAGCAGTTTACTAATTCATCGATCAAGCCTCCCCCCCCCCATCATTCCTTTTAACAAGTAGCACTGTTCTCATTAAGGATCCTTCCTAATTTATAAAACCAACTGTCGCAATGTCGTTCAGTCTACAGCTTCCATTAATTTTGCGAATTATACTAATTTTCACAGCATGTCATTCCCAATGCTCGAGCGTTGGGCAGCCGTCTACATTCCACACTCCTGTAAAAAGTCATTCATTCGCTCACGTGCTTCTGCTACGTTAATTTTTTTAGCATAAGACTGAAATGATAAATAATTGATGTACTAAAAAAGGGAATATAATGTGAAGAATTCAACACGTATGTATTCTCCATTAGTATGCTGGTAACGTTACGACCAGATTTACTAGACAATACAAAACTTCCTAATGTGAAACCTTTAGTCTCGTATATTGTATTTCTAAGCCATAATTTATCAGAACGTTGATATATTTGCCACTTAGTATTCAAAACATGATTCATCAAACGTCTTGTTTTTCGCCCTTTCAGTTCGGAAACAATTTGCCAGTGGTCCAGATGGTCTTGAGGTCGTTCAAATGCCATGGCGAGCGTTGGCGCCACGACCTCCAAATCCCATCTGGAAAGCTTGTGGTCAATAGATGTACATATATGTAAGTAAAAGCTAAATATATGTTTAAGCTAATTCAATGCAAATTCGGAAAGAAATTAGTATGAACTTACACTTCCAATTTTTCTCTATTTAGACTATTTCTACGGGAACAATTTTTTCATAAGTAAAATTAATTGTAAATTCGTGCAAGAGAATGAAATTCTTGAAATAGATTGTTTGTAAAGCAGTGCTCTTTGCAGCATTGTTTACGGGACGGGGCAGAATTAGAACATACTGGTCATCTGCTCGGCAAAATTTGTGGTACATTTTGTTAGTGTTGCCATGCGATGCCGTACCTCTGGTACTGCTTCCGTATATGATCACGAAATAGTGTACTCGCCATCAAAAATAGTGACAAAGAATTTTAGATGATCTTTCTGTATTGATCGTACTTGCTTGGAGTATTGATGGATTGGGTGGGCCATATTAACAATTGAAACAGACAAGAGGGTGAATTTCATTTCCGTCAGATAATACTCCCGTCACACCCATTCTGCAACAAAACATCCTGAATTGATACTTTTATTATACAGTCATGAGTCTGCGGTAATCTTCCAAACTATGAACTGCAGCTTCGTATCTTTGATGCAGACTGGCTGCATGCTAAACGCAGTTTTCACGATGAAAGTCAAAACGAGGGCTATAATGAAGAGCATCATTTAAGTTGGCAAGCTTTCGATTTCATCCAAAATCATCTTCAGGCGCCGAATTAGGAATGAACGAAAATGGTAAACTTAAAGCTACACAAGATGTATCCTTGATACTTCAAAATATGAAATTCATCATTAAATGAAATATTTCAATGAACAATAAACATATCTGCAGAGCTCGCTTGATCATTCAGGGTGGGTTCAAATTTGAGAATATAAAAAGATTCTAGGATTCACAGATCAAAATCTGAGCATTGATCTAAAGTTTTGAAATTCTCGTTTCTAATGGGATGATTATTATCGATCGAATGATTTCTGATATTACTGTAGGTTGGACTTTGGGATGGTAATAGTGTTCTAAACGATATACCTTTATGCTGACACATTCTCACCATCAGTTGTTTCTTGGTTTCTCCTATATAGGTCATGGCTTTACTGTCCACATTGATATTTGTAGATAACGCAAGAAACAAGAGATGGTGTGTCTTTTACTTTGAAAAAAATTTGGATCCTGAAATCTGCGCTAAAAATTAGTCTGATTTTGGTCTACGGGTAGAATCTACTCACAAGACTTACAATTATTCTTTTGAGCACATAGCATGATGGTCCGAAATATGGTAATTTAATTCTGATAATCTTACGTTCAACAGTTGGAATTACGGATTTTGCATTGTAGATGATAACACTTTCCGTATGGTGCGTGAAAACATCTACAATGCAAAACCCGTAATTCCAACTGCTGAACGTAAGATTATCAGAATTAAATTACCATATTTGGGACCATCATGCTATTTGCTCAGAAGAAAAATTGTAAGTCTTGTGAGTAGATTCTACCCGCAGATCAAAATCAGAGTTATTTTTTAGCGCAGATTTCAGGATCCTAAATTTTTTCAAACTAAATGACACATTACCACCTGCTCTTGTTTCTTGCGTTATCTACAAATATCAATGTGGACAGTGTGCCGCGACCTATATAGGTGAAGCGGTGGAAGCGGTGAGCCAGAGAAGAGAGCAACCGAATCGATTATTGCATGAATTTTTTCACGTACAGGTCAACTAGTCTTTTTATATGTTTTGTGTCTCGCTCTTAAGGAAATAGATAGGCGAAAAATAGGCCAGGTTGCAGAGCTTATAATTAGACTTGAGTGCCCGCCCTGTCAATAATGACAGCGAAGAATTTGTGAAGACCCGTCTTGTGTTGCCTGTAGCATCATCGCAATGATATTAAGGCATAGCCTACATGTATAGAAGGGAGCTCTCTGTCTAGGTAGTGCTGCGTGTTGACGGGACATATTCTTCAGGATTTCTCAGGTTATCAACTACTCAAGGTAGACGGTAGAGCTCCCTTCTATACATGCAAGGCTTTTATCAACTTCCTTGTGTAAGAAGCTGTGCAACTGCCAACTTGAATTAGGGAACCGTACAGATGAGCGTGCAAGGCTGACCAAAACCAAGCTTACTGTTGGTGATACCAAGGAGCTTCTATAGAGAAGGAGGGAGCCAGTAGCCTAACCCGTTGAAGCTCAAGAGTCTCTTATGGCTGTCAGCCAATTGTCCCATACACCAATCGCATGTCAGTAAAGAGTCTCTTATGGCTGCAGCCAGTCACTTAAGCACCAATCGCATATCAGCAACTCGGTTCGTCTGCTGCTCCCCCATGAAACTCAGTGCTCCCCCGTCTTTTCCACCAATGACCGTCTCAGCCATAAGAGATCTGGTTGACTCGCTGGCAAGTCTGTAACTGGGCCACAAAGCTCCCTCCTTCTCTATTGAAGCTCCTTGGGTGATACGCAACAAGCGATGTTTTTTGCTTGAAGGCAATATTGCTTCTGTATCCAAGATACTCGAGGGTGGCATATAACTTGGACTCTGAAAATATTTCCTCAAGATATAACTTACTCTGTTGAAAGAAGAACCCAAAATGTGAAGAAAATAATTTGCTTAGAAATCATCGTGGTCTTTACGCGCCTGCTGACTGCTCAAGAATATCTTACCAGTTGCCTTACCAGTTACCACATCGAGTGGACTACAACATTGTCAAAGAAAGACTGGAATCAGACATACGGTTCGAGTGACATCATCTGTAACCTGGAATATTTTCTGCCTATCAGTTTTTTTATGAAGCTTGGCAGGATGACCACAGTCTTCAAGCAGATGAATTCACTGATGAAACCAGGAAGGCCAGAACTAATTTTTTCGTATCTATTTCGTTATAAGCGTGACACGAAACCTATAAACAAACTAGTGGGCCCGTGCGTGAAGAATTCACGCAATAACCTATACGTTTGCCTAATGCCTCTAGGCCGGTGCGGAATCTCCTCTTCTCTTATTTACTTCTTAATTTTCTTCCTTTCTTCATTGATCCTTTGTCGTGCTGTCATCCTTAGGTCTTCTAATAGACAGGCAGAAGTAACATCTTGAGTTACCGTTGATACCGTCTTTCCACCTCAAATATCTGTTTTATTTGAGGTGCTCAAATTTTGACCACTGAAGAGAAAACTGCCTCGTCACTACCTAGTAAGCTAGAAGAAATAATTGTCTACTGCCCGTGCAAACTTATGTTTCGTCGGTTTCGTTGACAATTGCATCAAAGTGGGAAGAATAGCTCATGCAACGAAATCATCTGTGGGAAGAAACTACGAATCAAGAAGCATGANTCGATGTATGGAGAAGCTAATACTCGTACAAATCAGACTAAGCCGGCGATGTCTTCATTGTTGGAATTTCAACTGTCCCTGCTTAAGATACGTTTGCCATCTTCTGCAACCCGGCCTATTTTCTGCCCATCACTTTCAACGGAGCTTGAGATGACAACCAGAGCCTCCAACCTGGGCTAAATTCCGCCTATCTATTTCGTTAAGACCGTGACACCGAACATATAGATATATATATATATATTTCCGTAGTACAACAACCCAACTAGACCGACTCAGCCGTTGCGTCAAACCCGTGTACTTTATCGTTACACTTGCAAGAAAGAAGGTTGTAAACTTCTACCTAACGCTAAGTACATTGGTATGACTTCTACAACTCTGAGTCGAAGACTAACCATGCACCTAAGTTTTGGTGCTCCAAAAAGA
>LQNS02278087.1:1557714-1583604 GCA_001587735.2 Parhyale hawaiensis
ACATACTCCCTAAAGATGAATGTTTGGATATTCGAAACGTCGGCGCATTTTAAATTGTAATTATTGTATAATAAAAATAATGAGCTTAACTGACATCTTTGAGCACCTTTCTGCAGAGTAGAAGAAAATTATCAGAAAACTAGAAAAGAAAAACAAGAAAATAACGAACAATAAATATTCCTTGGGATTCAATCAAACCTGCGTAGAAAAAAATATATATATATATTTATAAACACACGACAGTCATTCTTATTATTAGACTAGATAAATCAAAGTATAAATATATATATATATATATATAAACACACGACGGTAATTCCTAGTATTAGATTTCGTTTCCAAGGAGATCGATGGCAAAAATGCGATCCTGATCCCTTTATCGGAGTGCACTTTTCGCTCAAAACACTTCTTGAAATCGAAACAAAGCTATTTACAGCTTCTTCTAGCGCTGGGATGGAGTGTCATTTTCATAACTTTCTCCATACATCGAAACATGTTTGCTCTCAGTTCTCGACGCATAAATTCAACGAAAGACACACGAAGCGACGATTTTTCACGGGCAGTAGACACAATTTCTTTTTTCATCTTGCAATCTTCCTTTCCGACGAAGTAGTTTTCGCTCAGCGCAAATGTTGCGACCTACCGAAGGCTTATTCGCTAGCCTGGTAGGCAGGATACGCGGCAAAAATTTAACTGTATACATTATTGCTTTGCCTTTGGCGCATATAAGGTTTTTCTCGCCTGTCACTTCAGATGGGGAACGATTGTGCTGCTTAAATGAATTGAAAGAGCAGCTTGTCATTGTTTGAGCTGCTCATAATCAATGTAGTCTACAAATTTTCGTGTCCAAAAGAAAATTGCAACTTCTCAAAAACGTAGACTTCATTGGTCTCACAACAACTACTCTCAGCAGACGGCTAACATCTCTGTTATACAGTGGAGGACCGAAACTGCGTATGAGAACCACCCACAATGAGACCATCACGCGGAACGTACGTGTCGACAACACAAGTTTACTAAAGAAATCTACTTGATCCTGCATAACACAGGCATTTACTTAATCTAAACAAGATATGAAGCTAACATACATGTCATTTAGATTGCAGCGCTAAAAGTAGATTCAGAATTATTGTAATTGTAATATGTAGTATTAACTCTTGCTATTTGATTTGCCAAAAAAGTTGAGCTTGACTTCTATTGTCTACGTAAAGATATTGTAAACTTTAACATTATGCCTGTCTGAATAACTTTTATGTATATGCGTGATGAACCTAGCAAACGAGTATAGAAATGTTATGTTTCTTATTTTATACATGTATACAAAATATGATACTGTTTTATGATGTAGGTTAACTGATTTATTAAAGCAACTAGCTGGAACTTATGGTAATTCCAGAAAAAAAAAACAGTTCGTACCATGCATACGGAGTGTGAAAAAGCATGCCAAGTCAGACAGCACATCTTCTATTAATGACCTGCGAGCGGTAACAGCTTAAAAATAAAAATTTGTCCCTTGTTGTTCCTTCATGAGCACGTATCTAGGGTACCCAAATTATCCCCTATGTAATGCTAAAAAACGTGGGGAAATTCCAGAGAATTAAAGCATTATCCTTCAATTATAATGCAGTCGAACCCTTACTATGAAGTTTGAAAACTGTTCCAAGTCAGGCAGTGAATCTTACACCAAAGACCGTCGAGCAATGGCAGCTTACATTTAAGTTCGATTCCTTCTCTTATTGATGCCTCTCTAGATTGCATTAGGTATTATTTACCCCTATCTCATACTAATGAAAGAGTCACGGTCGTACTAAGTAACGGAGAAAGAATCATAATTATCGTATAGTTTGTGCATTAATTAAATATGGTAATGAACTTCATTTAGTATTCTAGAAACATTACAAGAACTCAATGAAACATAACATGATAAACAAGTGGAGGTGTCCTTTTACTATGGTGCAAGCAAACAAAGGACATGTCGCAGTGATCTTACATACTATGCTCAACTTGAACCTCACTGGGGCAGGTGGGGTGGCCCAGTATCGCAGGTGGTAGAGGGGTAGACTTCAAAGTTTAGCAGGTGAGCAGGCGGACACTCGCGGTAAGGTAGAGGTTCGAACCCCGAAGTCTGGAGCTCAACGCTCGCATGTTTTTGCCGTGTGTGAAACAGAGCCTACACTTAATTGCGATTTTCATCGTTTGGCCGATTAGTGGTGCCGATAATTACCGATGATGCCCATGATGATTTCTGATTGGGTTGGATAGCTATCCCCATTTAACTGATGGACATATTATGAGCTTTAGTACCCATCCGTCAAAAAGGATGGCAATAAGTTTGTAATGAAGCTTCTTTTTCTTGCTTACACAGCTTGTTTCCTTCAAATAGGCTTCATACCTGTGGGCTCCACTAAAGAAACGAAACTTGTGGCGTCATGAGTGTGCAAGAACATATTTTCTTCCGACAACTAGTGGTGCGAATAATAATTTTGAAATGCTCGAAGCCTGAACAGCACCAATACAGCATAGTTCAATCAAAAGAATTCACCGCAAATGTTCAGTGCTTACTGTATCCTGGATACCAGCAGATGCTGAACTTCGAGAATGAAAATTTGGCTTCAATATGAATTGAAAATATTTTGGCGTCTGTTCAGCGCCAAGTTTGAACGGCCACGAAGAAGTTTAGCTGAGAATAACATAAACGAAAATGATTATTCACGATTGGAACGAAAGCTGTTACAAATACTGAGCCTCTCTAACTGCTACGAAGAAAGTCAGGTTAAAAATATACGAAATAGCTTATGCCTGATACGATCTAAAATTCTATCAAAACACCGCTTTTCACCTGACGCACTCAAATAAGAAAAAAAAAATAAACTTGTCAAAGAAGAGCACTCTATGAGAGTAGTCCTCCCAAAAGCAAGGCAACGGTAATGAAAAAATTCAAATTGGTTCTAAAACTATATATGATCTCCTCTCTATCAGCACCAAATTTAATCTGTGCCTTTTGACGATAGTAACAGCTTCAGTAATTTTCTTGAACATCCGTTCATAATTTGCCAAGTTGTGTCGCTAACCAAAATTCTGACAAACAATAGTCTAACACACAAACAGGCCTACCGATTATCACCAAAATTTCATTAATAATGTCTTTTAACATTTCTAATAATCCTTGCGAATTTCATAAAAATCCGCATAAACAGTCATAAAATCAACCCGACAGACAAAGAAACGAACAAACAGATTATCATAGAAAGTCGGTCGTATGAAATACCTAACAACTCATTTAAATTTCATAAAAATCCGTCAACAACTTTAACAGTCATGGTACTAAGAAAAATGAGACAGAGAATCAAACAAACAAACGGTTGGACGACTCTTCACCAAAAGTTATTAATCTATTATTCCTAGCATGCCTTACTATCCATGTGAACTTTGCAAAATTCTATCCATAACTTTTTTGAGAATAAGAAACAACGAAGAGTCAGACATACAAGACGGAAACGTTTTGGCGGGAGTAAGAAGCTGGAATCTGTGGAAATTCCACACAAGGAAAGCACTGCTCTTCAATGTTATCTCAGACTCGTATCTTCCAAATTTACCCCTATCTAATACTGAAGGAACCTGTGAAAATTCTACAGAAGAAAAAAAAGAAAGCCGGGCATTGTTCCTCAATTATAATGCCCTCGGACCCGTATCATGCATACGAAAGGTGAGAAATAATCCAATTTTGTCCGGGAATCTTCTACCTTAGACCTGCGACCCGTAGCATTTTAAATTTGCACTTGACGCCTACTCTTATTGATCCCTTCCAAGGTCGTATCAGGGTTACCTCAAAAACGCCCTTATTTTCCCTTATCTAATGCTGATGAGAGCGTCAATTAAGTAACTAACTGGGAGGCAAGCAGAATTACGTTATAGATAAATGTATTTGTATAACATTTTCTACGAAGAGAATAGTGAAGGACACTCGGCAATTATTATTTCCCAACTGTAATATGATCTGAAGCGTGGACGTAGACATATTTGTACTAGTAGCACGTATAAGTGGTCCCGCTATAATACATCACCATGTTTTCATCGTATCAGTCTTTACTATCAAACCCATTCCAACTCTATTCCCAGCTGTTCTTTCACAATGTAATTTTTTCTTTTCTGTCAGACTCGTAGGTTGAGCGCAACAAAATTACAAGAACATTATCGCAATGCCGAGCGCAGGGTGTCGATATCTCACCAGAAAACCCTCGTCACGTAGCCGGGGCAAGAAAACCATTAATTATTGCTAATAGTGCAGCATGGCACAGCTCAGGCATCGCTATAGGCTGGGATAAAAATGCAGCAGGCAGGTGGCACATCGCTCCTGCAACTGTAGCACTGAGCGCCGTAACTGCTGGCATGGCAAAAGCATCGCAGTCTGCAATGGCAAAAGTTTTGCAGGGATGACCGTGTGTGGCCAATATTTTCTGCCGCGACTAATGAACACAGCTCGCTGCAGCTATAAAGGAGCAGTTATAGCTTTGTACGAGACAACTACCATGTCTCTCGATGGCATTTAACTCACGCTCACGCAACACCTCGACTCACCCGCCACGATATATGGTATTGTGGCCAGCGAAGCTCGACGGTCACTTTGTGCCTGAAACTGCCGGATTGAATCGCACTCGCAGACTGTACTTTCTAAAATATTGTTCGCCAATTTGAGAACCTAACGGGAAAAGCTGGATAAGAGCTGTAGTTACGTTTCTGAGTTTCTTTTTGATAGAAATGAGACGCTTCTTGATAAAAGTAGTGCTGAGAATTTTCGCTGATGGGTGCATCGCATTGATTAAATAAGAACTGAAAGTGGGTCTAATAATAGTTGTTAATGACCTCGTTGGCTTGCCGCCACTACCTATGGCAACTGCCGCAAAAAAATAAAATAAAATATATCAAATAAATAACTTGTTAACACAGTGTTGGAGGGCTGCGAAAGAGAGCTAAGTTCATAGTACGAGAAGCAGAAAACAGTTCCTCTTGGCTACGGTTCTTATCAAATATTACTGCTTGTCAACTGCAAACCAGTGCGTTGACGGGAAATTTGCTGAGTATACATTAAATGTTTACTTCTGAAACTGTTTTAAGAACAGTCCGTTAATGGAGTGGCGACATCAAGTCTAGCTACGGTAGATATTCCGGCTTCACAAGAGCCACAATGCGCAGTGTTTCTATGCTAAAAGAGCAGAAAATTCATGCGCCGCACCAGCTACAGACTCGGTGGCATCTCTCGACGAAAACGAGTACTCGCGCCACACTCGGTACTCTCTGGCAGATTCTCCGAGACCTAACTACGCGCATAGCATAGAATGCTCTAACGTTGAAGAACTAATGTGACCAGGGCGACACTTCTTTATAATGTTTATTTTTTAATGGGAGTCTGAATAGGGCTCATCTATCGGCAATCAGCCATCAGTTGGTGCACAGATTGTTTATTCTTTTGCTGCAGAGATGACGGATGCGTATTGCATCGTTAACCCTTTCTCTCACAGCGTGGTCCATGGATAATATCGAATACGGTGGGACCAAAACGTTTATGGTAGCTCTCTGAGGCAGCTTCCTGCTGAACTCAGTTCTCGTAGTCAGTTTAGATACAAGAGAGATAATCGACTGGTCTGCACCACATCAGACGGTCATCGAGCACGAGTGGGTTAGGAAAATCTGCTGGTAAAAAGTTATCATCGAGGAGTTAGGATGTGGAGAACACCTACGAAGCGTCAAAACTTGGATACCGAGTGCCAAACAGTAGCGAACATAAGTTAAGGGACAGTAAGACACTTAATTATTACCCTTCTAAAAAGATACTGAATCACAAGGCTTGAAAATGAACGTAAAAAAATTCTAGATACAGATTTTGTATTTAACAGGGTAAACAGAATAAAAAATATTATACCATCAGATAATATTGAAATTAAATAAATTTCATTCAAATAACACAACTTTCAAAAGTAATAATAAATTGTAATCATTCCATAGTTCAGTAGATCCTCATTAGATCGCTTGCTGCAGGAACTTATTAATTTTGTACCAAAGTGCCGGGTTAGCGCATTTGACTCATTTTTCAAGATTCCCATAATGTGTCCTAATTTCTAAAAATTTCTGGCTTGAACGGAATGAGCACGTTTTCCAATGATCTTCCTCACGTTTTCGAGGAGAGGGAGATTAGGGCTTTGGGGTGGCGACATCATATCGATAATCGGTCCCTCCTCCAGGAAGGTGGCAACTGTCCTAGCTTGTTGGACGGGAGCGTTGTCCTGCATGAAAATGAATGGTTTCACAGTTTCGGTGCACAAAATTGGAAGCTCATGCTGGCGAAGTATCTCTTTATGCACAGTCTCATTTAATGAACTAGGCAGGCGAACAAATGGTTCTGGCCCGGCTGCAGAAATGACTCCCTACACCATGACACTAGCTCATCTGCCCTTCTCGGTTTTCTAGACGCACTTTGGAAGTATCTTTTCTCCTACCTTACCCCCAACGTGCCCTTTTACATCAGAAATAATTACATTGAACTTGGTTTCGTCACAAAAATGTATGCAGACCTTTGTGTATCCGTTCATTTGACGCGTTCTTGAGCAAACTGTAGTCTCAGTTTTATTTTTTTTCTTGGTAATCAGAGGTTTTGAAGCAGGAACACGTGTAAAAAAAGCTAGGTTGCATGGGCCGATTTACTATCTCACGCATTGCCAAGTATATTTCTCCTACAACAAGCAACGATTCACAAGAAATACTATTTTTTTTTGTGCAGCTAACTAACCTAGCCACATTTAAAACTGGCATTAAAACTCATAGATATTCGTCCAGTAGTATCTGCAGATACTTTAGTTATGACCATCATATGACCGTTCCACCCTTTGAAATACTTAAAGTCCGTTTCCGTGTTTTAAACCGCTTCTCCAAAACCATCGACGTTAAACTTGCCGAAGCTATAAAAATCAATAGCCAAAATCTCTTTATCAATATCAAGTGCAATGAATGTTATAGTCTATTAAAACTCCAATAGTCAGAATCGTTTCAATAACGCCGGAACAGCCCCACTTACCGTCATGTCGCCGTCTAGATGCACTACAAATTTGTTGCTTCTGCTGCTAGGGCCATCGCGATGCCTTGTCTACAGATATTTTCCTGCTGAACATTGTTGTAGGTCCTTGTATATCTTGGTAATTACTGTATTATGTGAAATTTATCTCTATATATTTCCATTTCAGATTTTAATAGTCTTGAGAATGGCACTAGTAAGATGCCGAAACGTCGACGTAGATTTCAATTTTTTTGTCACTCGGGCAGTAACTTGTTTTTACTCGAGGATAGTCTTGAATAAACTTAGTGCAATAGCAAAGACATATTTTAGAGTGGTAGAAAAGCAAAGTAAACTTGTTATATTCTGTAATGTAGCTTGAATAGGCGTTCCTTGGTCAGTGTTTGGCAGTAGCTACCAGGATTTTATTAGTGTGTGTGCTTTTCATTCCTCCTTTCTGAAATTCCCCGCGCTTATGACGACCCTCTCTGCCTTGTTTTAATCAAGGCGCTGCAGTAACCATATTTCCGCCAGGCGCCAGTGATGTACGCACACCAGCTGTGGGAGGCTTTTAGCTGCAAGGTCAGGCCGACGCACTCTGGGTCAAATTTGATTAAGTTTAACTCTTAATGGACGCCCTTTGATTTAAGTGAGCTCACCGGAGGCACTCTTGCACGCCCGTTTGGTTGGAGGTGGGGGATGCGCACCGAGTGTGTCGGGTTTAATCTACCATTGACGGTATTAATTCCGTCTTCCCCATAACTTGGTTCGGATCTATCGTTGTGTTTAATCATTGTGCGAATTTGCTGCCATTCGTTCATTTAAATTACCTGGGATGACCTGTTCGTTACGGGCGAAAGAATTGTATCTTTTTGGAAGTTCAGGTGTTGTTCAGGTGTTCAGGTGTTCTTAGTAGCAAAACGTTAAACAATCTTCAAGCGGAAAAGTGGTTAATTATTGACTCATCTCGATACATCTATTTCCAATCAAGATTAGGAATAAAATCTAGTGAATGGCTTATTAACAAATGAAATTTTGTGATGCGTGAAATTATATTTTTTTAATCTGCAGCGCCATTATCATTTTGAATTTTTTTAGCGATATAAATTTAAACGCAACATGAAAGGATGCATCTGTTCGCCATAGCTTAGTTGCTGGCTGTTCGTCACAGTACGATGAAATGCCATTTATTATTATTATTTTTTTTTTCTCTTCGATGAAATACGTGATCATATGAACGTTGGTCCCTGCTCTACAGCTCCTGAAACACGGAGCCATTTATTGTGCTTGCTCGAAAACTACCTCACGAAGAAAAGAAATACTGTAGTATGAACATAATCAAGTTAGCCGTAGTACATGGAGAAGAATATTGTTAGCTCAACCAGTCAATAGAACACTGCTTGCTGTAGTTTGCATTGAGAATGACTGTGTAAAATCGCTGGAGGAAGACTTGGCTGCTGCTAAATGCCTCAACTCACTTTACCGAGCAACTTCTTAACGTCGCTTTTACAGCTCTGCAGCGGTGAAGCTCTGTGGTCACCTGAAAGTGATGTTGGGTGCTCAGTGAGGCTAAAATAATTTGCCTAGCAGGTACCACGTGAAGCTCGCGCTCCGAGAAACTTATTCCAGACCGTGGAACAAATTGATACTGGCATTTTTTCTGGGGAGAGGGGCAAAGAAAAATAAAAATTTACCTGGGTGAAACAAATTATAAAATGCTCAGCAAGAGCACATTAATTTGTCCATAATTTCATCCTGAGGCGTTTGTTTCACCCCGTTGGAAAGAGTTTCAGTTGTGGATCGCAGACTAGCTACATTTGAAAAGGCAAGAACTCAATCCTACTCTAAAGGAAAGAACTTCTGACGCATTAAAGCTAATCCGATTAGGTTATCCCTACTGAAATCGGCAACTCAAGCACTTCTTTAATCGCATTATACGTGCAAAGAGCTCCTTTTCCGCCCATCAGATCCCCTCGCGCCACCTGCCCAGAGTTCACAGACGACCTAATGCCGCGGCCACGTCAGCAACTTGTCGAGTTCTGCTTTGCCAAACATTAGTCAAACACACAAGCGGTCGAACCGATCACCACCAAAAGTTCGTTCGTTGTCTATCGAAACTGCTTACATTTCAAACAAATTTAATTAAGATCCGTTCATAAATTTTTGAGTTATGTTGTTGACAGACACAATACAAGATAGAGACAAACAAACAAAATGACAAACAGATCAACATAAAACTTTGGTCATTTACTCCTAGTAACATTTCAACAATTCTTGAAAATTTTATAGAGATTCGTCCATAACTTTTTGAGCCATTATACCATGCAAAAAGATACTGATACATCAACATACAAACGGTTGAATGGATCTTCACCGAAAGGTAATCATCTGTTCCTCCTAAAATACCTAACATTCCTTGTAAATTTCTCAAATATACGTCTTTAACTTCTTAAGTTATCTTGGTGACGGATAAACAAGGAACCAAAAAACAAACGGACAAACTCGACGAAAACATACCTCTTTGGTGGAGGTAAAAATCACAAGTTGCGGAAAAGTCAGGGACGGATCTTCATTAAATTTACAAGGATTGTTGAGTATATTAGGAGAAGCAGATGATTAACTGCTGGTGAAGATCCATTCAGCAGTTTGATCATCATGAATTTGGAGCATATGATATGAATCTTACAAGACGCTATTGACCAAAGTTTTTTGTAGTTCAGTGGTCCGTTTGTCTATCTGTCTCTATGTTTGGTTTTGTATTTGCCAGTGACATAACCCAAAATATTTAATGGAATTTACAGAAATTTCTGGAAAGGTTAAAAGGCACGAAAGACCAAATATTCGTGATGTGTTTGACCGTTGGACAATATCTTTGTCTCATTGTTTAACAGAATATATCCGAAGAAGTTATTGACGGATCTTCAATAAATTACAGGAACTGTAAGCACTGTCGACAGGTTCGAATAGCCGAAGTCTGGTGATTGGACGCCCAGGTTTCAGGACCAATGTCAATTTTTCATAAACATTGCTCTGCTAGAGGAGGTATGCGCTCGCTGAGAGCTTTTCTAGTTTTCTCTGCAATATAATTCACTATGCTGCCATTCACGTCAGTTTTGTCTCCGTGATTTTTTATTATAAAGCAAGACAAACTACCCACATCCCCTTCGAGTGTGTTATTTGTTGTAAACTTAAAGTTAGTAACATCTTACTCGTTGGGAAATAGAGAACCATACAGTACTTCATACTAAAAAAAACAGTAGTACGTGCTTCGATGTCACACTTGGTATATACGATTTTATATAGATCTTTAGAAACTTATGAATGTTTTACCTATTTCCAGGTCCCAGCAGAGTATCAGCAGGCGAAGAGCGTAGCACCCACGTACGTACCTACTGACTCGTGACCCTGGAATGCCTCGCCCGGGACCCCATTCTAGTCTTAGCTAGGAAACCTTGTACGTATTGGCTGTGGCACACAGGCGTACACGGGAGTCTGTACGGGAGTGCCAGAAGTGCATGGATCGTACGGTAATTCTGCTGTAGACGCTTTTTTCATTTTAAAAATATGTTATGTATTTTACCTACTGTATATTATTTTACTAAATATATTTTTGTGGCTTTCCAATTTGGGACTTCCGAATATACAGCGAACGGAGAATTTGTTGCAGAGTAATTTTGTTCGCAATGATGTACTTACTGTACGCTGCTTCGTAAGCATAAAAACTACTGCCACGTCTACCAGTAAATACACTTCATGCTACTGCGGTGAGTGTAGATTTCAAACTTATCGTTTTCTATAGTTACTACGTCTTTGATGGCTTATGAGAATCATGCACAAGTTGACTGTGAATAAGCAGTGCTAAGAAATCGTAATAACTTCCCAGTTGCAAAATTTCTGAGGAAAGCAAAGACATCGCCCCCTCTCTCGGACCTGATACACCCCATGGTCCATGAAGAGCATCATCGCGATTAACTAGAGAAAAAGTTGCGAGCATACGGTTACGTGCGAGCTTGTTTGAAAAGTTTGGGTCTCCCCTGCATCTTATAGGTGCTTATCCTTGTCCAATTAGCGCCCCTGGAAACTTTTAGAGAGCCTTCCATGCCCGGCTTTGTTGCAGCTGCTTTTGCTTTACCAATTTGGACGGAGACTGCGTTTAACTTTCAGAAATTCGTTTTTTGTTTTTGCGCTACTTGGAAACCGAGGTCGGGATCCGGTTGATTAAAATTTATACTGTAGCCTGTGCTTGGCAATTTTAGAGGGTATACACAACGCTCTCCTTAGTGCAATCCAGAGTAACTTTTTTGTAAACTGCCGTGCCAGGTCTTCGCATTTTCCAAGGTGCAAAGCCTTCACGAAGAAAGTGTCGCAGAATACGCGGAGGTGATGAAATTTCTGTTTTTTTTTAGTGGGCAAGTTGTGCAAATACGATCGACGGTGCAACCACCTAATGAAAGCGTTTTTGTTGCATTTTCATAATTTTCCCCACTGGGATCAGGATTGTGTAATTCGTGGCCCCTCAGAAGGTAGAGGATGGGCCATAGGCCGTGGGTTTAGGTTCGCTCATTCTATGCTATCGAGAGTCGTGCTCCCCAAACGAACCTTATACCTCAAGCTAGTTTTAGTTGAGCCTTCGAAGCAACGTTCTTCCGAGCTCACTTTGTTGTTTCAATTTCTGTAGTACTTTTAATGATACTTTCTTCTGTTTATCCAGTTCTGTCCCGAACCCAAGCGTGTCGGTCCAGTGCAGAGGCACTGTTGTGTATGAATTCAACGTTTCTATCAATTTATTTATTTATTACACCTAATGTGTACATAGCTGCGAGAATGGTGAGTAACTTACATTAACGTAAAGTTTAATTGAACAACAACAACATATCTTCCTTGACACTTCATAAACGACTTGGCAGTGGGACGTGTATGTTTTTGGATATTATTGCAAATACTATAATGAAATGCTATGTTAACTGGTTGAATGGTATTAACACAAAGTAGTGTAACACTTTAGAGATTTCACTGTCGCATAGGCCATGCCCATATTATTTTCATCATACTATATAAATTATGTAGTATCTCGCGAGGCTCATTCGAACTAGACATTATATGTTGAAAGCTCAAGCCACCTCATTTTTAAAAGTTTCTTATAGTAATTGCAGTAAACAGAGCTTCACTGGCAACGAATGTCGCATCTATGGTTTATACACACGGCAATAAAATAATTCATTATTATATGCCTAAAGTTATACTGGAACTGATCCATGTTTGCCTAACTTTTTCTATTGCTACGGAAAGTAATTTTTCTCGGAATTATAGTTCGCAAAAATTACAAGTGCATGGTTTGTACCTATAGAGGGTATCCGACACTTTTGTTGCCAAACTTCAACATTAGGTAGCGATCGTCGAAATGAACACTTTTTTATTCGATGAATGTATGGTCTAAAATGTTTAGTAAAGAGTTGCAAGGACTTGAAATTGAACAGTTATTAAAATAATTCCACACTCTGCTGCAGAGACGCTTCCATCGGTGTTTCAATCGGTAATTCATACACCAGATTCTTCAAATGTCCATACAAGTAGAAATCTAGGGGCGTAATATCAGGAGATCTTGGTGGCCACGCGAAGGGACCGCCATGGCCAATCCAGCGATTTGGATATCAGTCATCCAATAGTTGCCTAACAGCAACCGAGAAGTGTGCAGGAGCACCTTCATATTGAAAATATATTCCTCTGATGTCAGCTAAAGGTTCATCATTACGTAAATCCAGCAATGCTTCATTAAGAAAAATGTAATACACCAGAATTTTTTTTAATAACTGCCCTACTTCAAGTCCTTGTAACTCTTTAACTACGCATTTTAGACCATTCCTTCATACAATAAAAAGTGTTCATTTCGACGGGTCGCTACCTTATGTTAAAGTTTGGCAACAAAAGCGTAGGACACCCTGTATATCTATCTACATATATGCAGTAGCGGCAAAGTATTAGGAACGGAAACAACACCGACATAAATCAATTTACTTGAGTTTAAAGCACTCACCTTATAGAAACATTCAAGCATTTGAATGGCTTCAACGACGTGCCTACAACAGGACTCTTTGAAGGAGACCTCAATGATCGCTGGCGAAACAACGGTCAAAAACTCAAGCATAAAGCTCGAAGAACAACCATAAGTCAGCAGTTCCTCCCATGTTTCATAGTCACCATTTGAAAAAGAATCCCTTCCGGTTTTTTAGTGCGGAGTCAGTAAACGCGCTTAAAAATCGTCTTGACATTCATTGGGAGAGACATCCTCCACAGCTAAGAACTCCTCCTCCAGGAGTCGTAAACTCTTAACGGCCAAAGCTTCCGAGGCCACCTTAATCCGTCTTCTTCTCTCTCCCGCTCCAACTACACAGTTTGACATCTCCAAGCTCGGCATATCAGCGGCTCTTGGTCGTGCTTGCATGCATTCATGATCGTCTTTTTGGCAGGGAGTCTTCCCCCTTTTTTCCCCTTTTCTCCAGTCCTCTATATCCTACCAACATAATGGCAATAGCTCATAGAGGGCTGGGGCGTAAGTTACGGTGTCTTTTTGGAAATGGGCCTATTGGTTCGTCTACTGCCGCCTATCTAATCTAATTTACTGTTTAGAAAGCAATGAATGAATCGTAAAATTTTTTAACATATACACATTAGGCAATAATACATAATTAGAGTTGCAAGGTCTTACATAACAGTTTTCGTAAAAAAAATCAAGACGAAAATATACGAAGGCATTCAGACTTGGCCAGAAGTCAGGGAAAAATTTGCTAAAATTGAGTTTAAAACACTCAATAGAGAATATCGAAATTGAAGACGGCATCCATACATCACTGGAACTAGTTTCAACCAATATGGCGACTTCAGCAAGCAAAACAGTCTATCTTGCGGAAATAGAACTTATTATTGCCAGAAAATCAAGAAAATAAGTCAGTTTCAGCAAGCTGATATTGTCCGCAGGTCTAAAAGTGTCGCACATCGCAATTTAGCAAGTTTAACACAGACGAAACAATGAACGCAACCCCGAAAACTGTTAGCCCTCACATCTCGAAGGGAAGGTCGCAAAATTGTTAGAACGTCTGCAAAGGTGCGTTTTAAAACTCCATAAATTTCTCGTAAATTTAGTGATGAGTCATGGAATAACATCTCAAAGAAAACAATTTCCCGCATGTTAAAATATGCAGGATTGCATGCTCCAGTTCCAGCTGTGAAGTCTCTCGTTTCATGGAGAAACTAAAAGGCACGTCGAGAGTTTACGACAGAACATGTTGTTTGGACTGACGCACGATGAGATGTAATTCATTTGAGAGACGAATCCAAGTTTAACCTCTTCGGTTCTGACGGTAACGTTTACGTAGGCCATAAAACAGGTGACTCTCTCTTCACTGTGTCAAGAAAACAGTCAACTTTGGTGAGGCAGTGTGACAGTGTGGAGCATGATTTTTTCTGTAGGGCAATAGTTGACCTCATCATTAGTATTCATAGCAAAAATAAAAAAAATCTCAGTTTTGCAAATTTTTCTGCCGAAGGATGCTCTCGTCTCATGGTACTAGCTACTCCTTAATATTTTCACAATTAAATTACGCTGGCATTATATGGGGAGGGGCCTGTGAGAATGGCGCTAAAAGAATTAGGATTTTCTTGAATCAAACGATAAGAGTTATTTTGAGAGTGAAATGAGATTTTAATAATATTCTTGTTGGATCAACTAATAGCATGTACTGTAAGTTGAGTATCAAAAAACTTAAAGAAGTTCATCATTATTTCCATTTAAAGTTTCTGAGAATGGTCATGCTTGGTTAAAATCCTTATTTTTCGTCCCACTTTAGTTCACTTGAACGTGCCCATAATGACCACGACACTCTAAATGATAGACTTAACTTGCCAAACATTCATCTTGAAATTGAAAGATCCTTCGCTATATTTCCCTGTACTCAAGCCCTCAATCGACTCCCCGACGAATAAGTTCAATAAATCATTTAAAGAAACATTTCAAAAATTTCAAAAAATTTTGCCTCAGTACGGTATCATGTATGCTTCAGCAGGAACCCAACCTTGAATGTTGGTGAGTTATGCTTGGTATCCCACATGTATTAAATGACTTTTAGATGGATACGTTCCCGATTTTATTATTTGTAGGCTAAGTATATGAATCGCAAAACTTCATTGAAATCTGAGAGCAATAAATGTGTGTCTTAACTTGTCTTTTCATGATCTTACTATCATTCTTCATTTTTTTCAGACTTTTTCCATGTGCCTATTCACAATTGGCAGAATTTCAACCAATATTGGTCCGCATCCGCCATCTTTTGGACTTTGTATGCAATATCTTGTCCACTGAGGTGGGACTACGTGGGCTGCGGGCTGAGAGGTCCCGTCGTGTTTGCCTGCAACTTCATTTCTAGTGGAAATGGCTTTAAAAGCTCTTCCCATGTATTGATAGTGCATGAAAAATGGTAAAGAATTTCATAAGTTTCGTCAGTTGTGAGATAAATTGAACAATAAACCCGGAAGTTCCAAACGAAGGATGCACGTGACATATACATAAACTGTGGCCAGCGACTGCATGTTAGCATGAGCGTGTGATTGTCTGTGACATTTCCGTCTTTCTCAGTTACCTTAGATATCCATTCGTGAGGTGCATAGTCAAATAGGAACACCGCTCAGCTATTAATAGCAAATGAGAGTTGAACAATCCATTTTGTTTTGGTTTCTTAAAAACGTAACGTGAATCTAAAATGCAAATGTCACTAGCGATTGATACATTCCCTCGACCTTTAAATCAAGACGGACCTGATACTTGCACCGCAGTGTATCGTCGAAATGATTGTAATTGCATGTGGCTTGTGCCCGCATCCTCAGCTGTAAGAACGCTGAGCCAGTGGGTGGTGTTAACCACTAATGGAGACGTACATTGCGTGCAAACGTATTGATAATTAAGGCGCTAAGCATCCTTCCCAATTTTTTTATTTAAACAGCCAACAGAAGTCGCAGTCTAATAACATATTCTTACGAAACACTGCGTGAAGAAGAGACAGAGTGCGATATAATGCCTTAGAATTCCCTCAAAGAAGAACGTGGGCAGTGTACTGACGCCAATATAATACGGATTTCTCTTTTCTGGAACTACTTTATAATTATGTGCATTAACGTACTTATTACATCCGCCAAGATGATTATATTTTTGTTGAGTTTGTCTCCTTGTTTACCTGCATTTTGTCCGTTTTTCTGTTTGTCACCAAGATGACTCAAAAGGCTATAGACAGATCTGTACGAAATTTACAAGGATTGTTTAGCATGTTTGGAGGAACAGATGATTAAGTTTTGATGAAGATCTCTTCAACTATGTATTTGTTTGTATAGCTCTTTTTTCATAGAAGTATAACTCCAGAAGTTATGAGCGGATCTTTATAAATATTTTCAGAAAGAATTGGGGTTGTTTCTAGAAGAAAATGACCAAATTTTCCTCTTGATCCGTGTCCCCATTTGCCTGTATGTTTGTTTTTCTCTTTGTTCGTAATGATGCTCAAAATTTATAGAAGATTTTTCCTGATATTTGAAGGACTTGTCGAAAATGTCAAAAGACATAACTGACCAACTTGTGGTGATGATCGGCTCGTCCGTTTTTGTGTTTGACTAATGTTTACCAAAAATTTTTATCTGTAACATTACTCAAGAAAATTACTGCAGCTGTTATTGCTATCAAGAGGTACAAATGATCGAATTTTGCCGATGATAAAGAGAAAATTACAGTTTCAGGACCAAATTGAATTTCTCGTTAACGTTGCCTTGCTTGACGGAGGTATGGGCTTTCAGAGTGTTCTAGTTACACATTGTTGTTATTCGAAAATTTTCTTGCAGAGCTTATGACACTGTCACCTAAAGTACTTTGCGGTAATCGCTCGCTACCTTGTTAAAAAATTACAACTACAGACATGACTATTGACGGTGTTAACATTTACTCTAGCCATACTTCATAGACTATCAAGTAAAATAATTGTTCTGCAAAAAAGTACTTTAAACTGTATTTTTTAAAAAAAATAAGGAGGTTATATTCATGTTGAGTTTGCCTATTTATCTCTCATCAAGGTAATTCAAGAAATTATGGATGGAGTTTTAAGAAAGTTGCAGAGATTGTTAGGTCCGCTAAGAGGAACAGATAATAAACTTTTGGTGAAGATCTGTTCAGTTGTTTGTTTGTCTCCCTCTCTTTTCTTGGTAACATAACTCGAAAAGTTAAGGACGGATTTTCATTAAACTTGCAAGAATTGTTAGGAATATAACTAATTGCAAATGTCCAAAGTACTATTTATTTGTTTCTAAGTTTGACTTTACTTTTGTCAACAACATAACTCAAAGAGTTTCAACGGATCTTTATGAAATTCTTAGAAATGCTAAAAGGCGCATATGATCAAATTTTGTTGATGATCGTGTTGTTTGTTCGTGTGTTTGATAAAATATTTTTGCTTCAGTGTTTACGAATTTAGAACTCTTCATGTCACAGACCGATCTGTGCGAAATCTCAGAAACTGTTCTTAATGTTACGATTCATATACGACCAAATTCTGGTGATGATATGAAAGAAATCCTGATTTCAGGACCAATATGATTTGTTCATTAACATTACATTGGCGGAGGTATGAGCTCCCAGAGTGCCTTAGTTGGATAATATTTTCGAATGACGTGCTTAACATACTTTTCTAGTGTCACATGTGCGCCTTGTGTGTGGGTAATTATTTACAGGCGAGCTAAATATTAATAGTTTATTAATCTATTAATCAAGTCAGTCGTTCCTAACTTTTCATTTTCTCTTTCCAGATCTATTGCAGGTGAAAGTGATCATAACGTGTTGTGCAAGTGAATTAGCTATACAGTGTACATCTACAAAGATGTTGGAGATCTCATAATATTTGTGTTGCGTTTGCTTTGGTGTTCATTAGCCACAATGCGTAATTACCTCTATTTTCAAATTCTGGTGGAGCAGAAGTTCATATTAGTCATTAAAATTCAGTGAACTGAAATTCAGTAAATACAAACTCACGAGCGCTGGGAAGTGAAATTACTAGAAGAAAAAATAAATTTTCTTTAAATTTCTTTTGGTGAAAGTTTCGTCCCTGTCGGCTCTGAGCAGTGGTGGGTGTGAGTGTATATAATGGATGAACTTGTATCGCCCTGAGCTACTCAAACGTATCTCTTACAAGTAATATATTTTGTTATTTCTCACAGTGTCATAGATACACTTTTGACCTGTCCCACCTCGGACTGGTTGTTAAAAGTGTAATAAAAACAGTTGTTCACTCTTGAAAAAGTGACATATTGCGCCGCTGTTGTACATCAGTACCTACTATTGTGTCATGTATATACGCCAGTGTCCCAAATGTCGGAGATATACCAACAGTTGCAGTTAAGAGTGTTTTTGATGAGCTTCTGATTACGCGGTTAAAGGAAAATTGTTTAAAGTAAAAAATTATTAAAACGTTTCAGCTCGTGGCGAATGTTTCGTCGCGTTTCTTGCGCCCTGCCAGACGTAAAGTCCAAATTATATTGCGTTCAGTAAGCTATTACGTGCTCGTCATAAATCAAAAACTCTTGCACACCATTGCTGTGCCTGTAACAGATACGAGGCAAGTCTCCAGAGTGTCTGATCCTAGGAGCCCACTCAGGGCTCGTCAGTAATCCCTCGCAAGTTTGTTTCGATTGGAAAAGTTTTACGATGCTCACTTCCAAGACAACTCGTTGCCAAGATAGTATCACCTCGAGAGCACAGTAACGTCAGGAAGAGTCAAGACCGCACCATCATGGAACGTCGAGTTTGCTTGCTTGTCGTCGTGGTGTTGGCACACGTACAGGCCGAGCTGCTCGCTGCCAGTCTTCAACGTGAGTACAGGCATTTGTCTTTCACACGTCTATTCCGTACCAATCTGCTCATGTATGTATTGATTAACGACCGAAGTTATCAATATCTCCTTTGTTTCTCTGCACTAACAGTAAAGCTTCACAGTTTAAGCTTTGAATAGGGTTTGTTTTCATCCATACCAAAAGAGAAACTGTAAATATTTAGTATTTCAGATGATTATCCATAGCTATAGGTATACTCACTATAGGATTTAGCTAGCTGTGATCGTTCATCCTATATATGTGAAAGAGAGTTGCACCATCTGGAGACCTCATAGGGAACCTAAAGCCCAACCCAGAGTCTCGGGACATCTTTCAGTCGTGCCCCTTATGATTTATTTCATTTCCTACAACATACTGTGTTCATCCTTCCTCTTACATAAATTGCTGGCGCACCTTCTGTGCTTCTCTTCCTCACTTTCTTAGACTCTCAACACTTCCCTTCACTTTTCATCCCTGGAATAACCGTATTATATCTAGCAAGGTTTGCGCTAAGATGTTAAGCTATTAGTTTTTATTTTTTTCATTTTTAAACTAAGTACAGTACCTTTGTTTCAACGATTTTCTTCTTCTCATTTTAATATTAATTAATTGAAAATTTGAAAAAAAAGACTGACTGATATAAAAAAGGAATTGCATTTGATGTTTGGCATTTTATATTCGCTAGTCCCTAGTAAGAGTCACGCTTTCGTTCTTGCTCTTACTATCTCTTTTTGAAAGTCTACAGCGTCATTAGAAGTTTCCTAAGTTTATAGTGCCTAATCTACAACGTTAATAAGAAGTTATGGTTGTAAATTTTCATTGCTGCTCAATCTTATTGGCAAGTTTAGGTGTGTCGCACAGATGTTAGCGCTGGGTCTACCCATACGTAAGCCCATGCTAATTCCGAATAAACTTTTTGAATTCATCTTACAGCAGTACGTAGATCATAGACATCATTACCGACGTAAAGACCAGCAAAATAGACATACAGTTTACTACAAAAATCGAAACTCATTTAACTATAAAACCGATGTACGGGTACTCAAGTCTAACGTCAAAGCAACACCTGGTGCACAATAACAACGATAACCAGCATCTGATCATCTGTTGTAGTAACAACACGATCAGGTATTTGGTTTCCCGGAACAACGATTGCCCTCCATTACCTGCTCTCATGCAGACAGGCGCGGTGTGCGAGTATCAGTGTAACCTCGGAACCTGTGGGCCCGAAAGACTCTCGTATATCGGCCTAGCCACTAGAACACTCTCTAGTGCATTAACCCTGCGCGTGACCTTATGATTCAATACGTCCCCTTCTTGCAATAGCCACACAACTGCTCTTACAAGACAGCTGTCACTGAACAATAAAAAAAAAACGCTAGAACTACACAAAGAACACACCTTGCAGAGGCTCAACATTTTGGAATCATTGTTTATAAAACAACACGAACCACACATGAACGTTTACTGCATTGGTACAGCCAGAGTCTCCAAACATTTTGGGGACACAGTACCACCGTAGCAGTCAGTATTCAACCGTGACGACGTCGATAGATACTTTCCGTGCTCCATCTTCCTCTCTGCTCAGTTTTAGCAGCCATACCATACAGAACTGAGAAGTCTACTGTAACTTTCTGACTGCCATTTTAAATTTTTACCTGTTGATGTTATACAGCATTGGCGAAACCAGCCATGGATTTTTTTTATTGTAGTGCAGTTTTTAGCTTTTTTTATTATGATAGTATCGAAATTTTAATGAAACATTAGAAAAAAAATTATTGGCAAATTAATAGTTCTTAAAGTGGTCAACATATTGATGACATACTCGTATATTTTATATTCCGGGCTTTGCAAAAGTCCTGACTTGCTTTTTATTTTCAAAGTGTGAAACTCTTATCAAAGGCTTGATGAAATTTATTGATAATGACGCATTCCTAAACTATTTCAGATTATGTAATAACTGGTAACACTGCTCATTTTTATACATTGTTGATAATGAAAACAAAAAGGATAAAGATAGCAGCTCTCCTTCGCGCGGGTCGCCACAAGGCGGACAGTGTTAGGTTGCAAAATGAAAATGTTAGTTTATCAACGATGAAACAGGTCGAAAACCGCTTTACGAATAATGAAAGCTTCAAAGATCGACCCCGTTCAGGCTGATCACAAGTTATTTAACGGAAGAATGTTCGAAGAGCCTTTTTTTTAAATGATCCGAAACTCAAAATGACTGAATTTCCGAAGAAGAAGAGGAAAATTTCTATGTCAACCATGTCAAGAGCTGTGAAGAGTGGTGGTGGAGAGAGCTTAAAGCGTAAGAAAAGACTGCTGCTAACTGCTGACATGGTTAAAAAGCGCCAAGAGCCAAGTCGTGGAAATCGAGTCATCAGTTTCTCAGACGAGAAGACCTTCATCGTGGATCCTGTTTTCAACAAACAGAACGATCGAGTGGTGAGCTTTGGCCAAAACATCTCCAATGTTCGTTTTGTCTCCACAACAAAGCATCCGGCCTCTGTTATGATGGTTGGCGTTGTGGCCTCCAATGGAGAGAAGAACTCCAGTGTGGTTCAAGGGCAGTTACAGGTTGACAGGGCTGAATACAGGGATATCATGGCCTCAAAAGTTCTTCCTTCAATCAGAAAAATTGTCAGAGAT
The DNA here is from genome assembly GCA_001587735.2 of Parhyale hawaiensis. Lineage (NCBI taxonomy): Eukaryota > Metazoa > Arthropoda > Malacostraca > Amphipoda > Hyalidae > Parhyale > Parhyale hawaiensis. The sequence continues at coordinate 1,579,304 of LQNS02278087.1, forward strand.
GGAGATTTACGTGTTTTAGCAAGATGGTGCACCAGCGCACACGTCGAAAACTGTCCAAACCTTTGATGAGCCAAAACATGACGTTCTGGCCCAAATACGTCTGGCCCCCACAATCGCCTGATCTCGATCCTCTGGACTACAGTGTGTGGCCGCATATTGAGAGTAAATCATGCAAAGATCACCGCAACAACATTGAGGAGCTGAAAGCCTCTGTGAACCGCACTTGGTCAAGATAAAGGACTACGTCCGTAATGTGTGTAAGGACTTCCGACCATGATTAGGGCGTGTCATTGCTGCCTATGGAGGTCCTATTGAATAGCAATGTTGTTTAGATTATAATAAACTAATAGGCTACATTACAAATCTTGTTTTATTTCATTATAAACAAAGATGATACGAACATCGGATGGCAATAATTTATTCAAATAGGTCAGGACATTTGCAAAGCCCGGTACATATGTTCATGGTACAATATATATATATATATATTAATTGTCCTTTGCCGCCCACTAATCGCAATTCCATTTAGCAGTTTTGCTCTCTCCTATCTACAATAGAAACTTCACCATATTTTTTTTTAGTATTGATGTAAATTTAAAAATATGTGACAAGCAGTTCCAGTATTTCATGTACCATTGTGATTTTCAGTTTACTTATGATGGCAATAGCGATGCTCGGCAAAAAAAAGTCGCTTTCGGATCGTATTTTGTGGTTTAATACCTTCCCACTTTTGGAAGTATGTCCGTATGCTCCATGGCGCCTGGCCTTTTATGCAACCAACGGTCTGTATTACTAAGCAAAGAACTCTTTATGTCCCACGTGTGATATTTTCTAGGCGTGAATTAGATTACTTGCGCGTTTTCTTTCACGTTGGTGCAATGAAATCTCTCGAGGGCTCGCATTTTCCCTCATAACGGGAGCTATTCCGGGCGGAGTATATTCATGGCTAGATTTGGTTCTCTCTCTCTCACCTCCGCCGTCGCTCCGTCTGATCAGTTGTGTGCGTGTGCAGGCCTGAGCGTCGGATTACGTGGTAATGTCCGCTCGAGGGACTAGCATAGGAGGATTATTGTCTGTGCACCGTAAGAGAAGGCTTAGTTCTGAGGTCGATGATGTAAGGCAGCAGGAGCTCTTTGGCTTAGCTTGACCAGCTTGATGCACAAACTGTTGCTCGGAACCGATATTTATTACCCGCGAACGAAGTGAGAGAGAGGCGATAATGTTTTCGTTGAAGATTTAAGTATATATACATATTTGTTTGTCTGTCCACCCAAAAAGTGGCAGAAGGAGTTGAGAAATGTTCATAATTTTTTGCAGGGAGTTTGGTGCGTTGACCTAGATGTGATCCATGCAAAAAAAAAACTAGGCATAGCTGGTCATAAAATGACGGCGTTTAATTTGCCTTCACAGCGCGAATTTGCCTCCACTGCCGCAGATCGTCTCACGTCACAAGGCATCCCATTTTCCAAATGTTATTATTGAGAGATCTTAACGGGGCGGTCAGCGTGGCGCTAGTCTTGTTGGTCTCAGCATCTATACGAGAAATGAGAATTTGCTGGTCATCAAAAATGACTTCGTTTAATTTTCCACCATCACAGGTGATGGTCTTACACCACGTGACGTTCTAGTTGATATTAATTTCGACGTTGTGGTATCGCATACCCAGCAAAAAAAATCTGAGAATATCATCATGAATGAAGCCTTCTGTGAGGTAGAAGCTGATCCATTTCGATCCAAGTCATTTGTTCGTAGATATCTCTGAGGGCCAAGTATTCTAAGCAATCAGCATGGAAGAGAAAGAGAAACAAAAACAAGATACTTGAGCTCGCAGTAATAATGGACACTATTAATGTTAAAGTCAACGGCAGCATATGCGTGGGTGGAGTTTGTGATGTAGTAACGTACAATATGTGGTGCATTTAGGTTGTCATGGTACTTTGAGTAGTAAATTACAACAAATGCTCAAAGGGTAATTCATTTGTAGCAAAAACACGAACAATATGAGATACACAGGTTTATATAGTTGAGGGAAGCATTAAGCTTCCAGAGATGATGCATCTGGTACAACTGTCACAAGGTTATTTTGAGCTCTCGGTTGCGAAATGAACAGAAATTGCCTTGCGTTCTCCGTTAACAAATATGACGCCCATTATTATCTAAAACAATTAACTAACGTATTGCGGCTGTGTACAATGTTCAGCCTTTTAAATTTCAATTATCACGCAAACTGCGGCTTGTACATACTGTACGCGGCGGACATTATGCACTTCCTCTGCAATGGCCTGTTTTTATGTAGCGAACTCGCCAAGAGAACCCTGGTGGTTGACCTTTTAATGAGTTATTGCATTAGGTCGAGCCTGTCGGCTCCCACATTACTTACTTCTTCTACGACACACTCGATGGTCAGTGACATGCACTGAAAGTAGCACAGCTTCGTAAAAATATTTTCATATTTCAACACGTATTGTGGCATTTTCGGTAAAATTCTTAACCGATCAATAAGTTAAAGTACTACGGAACACACTTTACCCTACGTATCGAATTGCCACGTCCTATGAGTTCAGCAACTCCACAATCCGTTAGCAAGTTCTGCTAGTCAGTTAACAGTGCACTGTGTTTTTTTTCCTGTCTCTGATTATTTAGAAAGAATCTCTACCGCCCAATTCAAATGTTAGGATAATCATAATTTGCTCTTTTTGACGTCATCACATATATGAGTTATTTGGATAAGTACTCAGTATTTTCGCTGTAAATCAAAATAAAAACTCATGTAGATGTCAAGTATCAGTAAATAATGGCTGCACGTCCACGGTAATCTTGAAAACGAAGGAATATTTCACTATACATGTATATTCTACCATTCTTAATGACCAAATAAATTATATTTCACTTCTGCAACACATAAGTAGCCATCTTCTTTCTCGCGCTGCTAAAAGCAATGACATTATAAAAATAATAACTTTCTGAGTCTGCAGGGAGAAACTTCAACAGTATTAATTTTTATACACCAGGATTATCCATATGATGCTGGTCTTTAGGTAATATTTCAAACCACACGCTGCGTGCAGTGCTTCAAATCAACTTATATGCCGGGACTGAGGCTGTGGGCAGCGTAGGTGCTTCTTGGAAGAATTGATGCGAACTGCACGGCAGAGCACAGATCACCTCGCAGTGCCAAGTGACTGAAATGGCCACCGTCATATGCAGCGTTGCAAATATTTACTTAATTATTTTCTTCAAAACATAATAAATATGCTAGCTAATATATAATTTTGTCATTGTATAATAAATGCAGTCATTTTAGAAGCTTTATTGTTGTATCGTTCATATAGCTAATAAGATATTCACCAATTATTCTAACGCTAGATTTTTCCTATGTAGAGGCCTGTACTTTCTCAAACTAAGTACAATTGCTCTTTTTTCTCAGTAACATCGCCATGCAGTATGCGCACCGTGAGCTGTCTCGGATATTCAATACTGCACTAATTCACTTTGGATGCTTGAGAGAAAATGTGATGATACATGCATAAATTGTATACCCATGCAGCGCTTAAGACCTCGGTACACGAAAGATTTGGTCCCGTGAGTGAAGGAGGCAGTGGAGGAGCTGGCCATACAAGGGAGCTTTATGTTCCCTTCTGAATGCCATGCGCCGCCTGTAACGACTGGCATAGGCCGCTCTATTCCGCCGCCACCAATTGAATTTATTTTGTTTCCCTTCTTGCTGAGGGCAGCGCCGAGAGAAAGAGTAGTTCAGGTTCCATAATTGAGTCTTGGGGCAAAACTGCGCGGGAGTCGCCGTCTTGGGACGGTGCGGCCTTCATGTGACTGCACTCTGGCAGTGTGGGAGTGAGGTACTTGCCGGACCTGGATGTGGCTGCACTCTGGTAGTGTGGGAGTGAGGTACTTGCCGGACCTGGATGTGGCTGCACTCTGGTAGTGTGGGAGTGAGGTACTTGCTCGACCTGGATGTGGCTGCACTCTGGCAATGTGTGAGTGAGGTACTTGCCCGACCTGGATGTGGCTGCACTCTGGCAGTGTGTGAGTGAGGTACATGCCGGACCTGGATGTGGCTGCACTCTGGCAGTGTGTGAGTGAGGTACTTGCCGGACCTCGATGTGGCTGCATTCTGGCAGTGTGTGAGTGAGGTACTTGCCCGACCTGGATGTGGCTGCACTCTGGCAGTGTGTGAGAGAGGTACTTGCTCGACCTGGATGTGGCTGCATTGTGGCAGTGTGTGACTGAGGTACTTGCCCAACCTGGATGTGGCTGCATTGTGGCAGTGTGTCAGTGAGGTACTT
>LQNS02278087.1:1583986-1601164 GCA_001587735.2 Parhyale hawaiensis
TGGATGTGGCTGCACTCTGGTAGTGTGTGAGTGAGGTACTTGCCGGACCTGGATGTGGCTGCACTCTGGTAGTGTGTGAGTGAGGTACTTGCCGGACCTGGATGTGGCTACACTCTGGCAGTGTGTGAGTGAGGTACTTGCCGGACCTGGATGTGGCTGCACTCTGGCAGTGTGTGAGTGAGGTACTTGCATGGCCTGGATATGGCTGCACTCTGGCAGCTTGTGAGTGAGGTACTTGCTTCTCTTTGGCTTCTCCAAGTCTGATGGGTTGCGGGTGTAAATCGTCTTCGGAAATCGTCTCTCTTTGCACCTTCTCCAGTACATTGAGTTAGCGTTCACAATCCATTCTGCGAACTATTTCTTCGCCTGAATTTCTTCGTAGCATGAGAAATTTTACGCTGAGCAGAGCCAGATATATTCCTTTCTTTATTGCCGAGAAAATTTGACAATAAAGTTGTTATTCTAGCATAATGCTGGTAATCACAAGACGATGCTGAGCATTTCTAATAAATATTTTTGATTGAACTATATTTGCTTAGCGCTACTTGACTTTGCAACATAAAAAAATGGAATTTAGATGGCAGGCAGGAATCTTTAAAGGGAAATTGTACTAGCATCAGTCTTTGGCATAGGTAGATAATTAGAAGACGGAGCCTGTAGGTATAATTCATCTTTTACAGCAAAATCCATGCCTTAAAAAAAGAAAAGTAAAAACGTTCACTAGAAATTCGTTGCTGTCATAATTTGATGGATACAATAGTGGGCTGACTCAGGAAACGAGATTTTTGACAGGATTTGTGTCACCCACAGAGTATGTTTCAAAAATGCCGTGTGGATTTGTAGAAAAGTTCAATACTATTTAGTAGGGCCACAACTACGACTAATGTTAGTTGTGTACACGAAGCTGTAGTATTTTACAGATGTGAGGAGTACGATGCAGACTTCCTTGCTTGTTATTGATCATTATATTTTTAAAGCAAATCTATCTATATTATAGTATAAGTCCGTGAACTTCATTTACTTGTTTCTATTCTTATTTACTTGTGTCTTGTTTGCACAGTGTTTTCGCTTGAAGATAGGAAAAATTTCAAGTGTTAGTAGTGTAGGTACGCCCTGGGAAGTTTTAGAGTGTGCCATATAATTTAAGTCATCGTTCAGGAGTCAGATCGAGACGGATATTGATGGAGCGTCATGACCCGGTTACCAACTAGCAAATAAAATTATAACGGGCTGAGGTGGAAATCAAAGCACTTCTCAATCGCAAGTTAAGTTTCTTTGTTGTTAAAATTTTAGTGGAGAGAAAATGGGTCTGGTCGCTCGTTGGGTCGGCGGATGAAGTGGTTTGGCAGGTCGGAATTTTCTTGCGAGGCCCGGCCCTCGATGTGAGGAAGCTCGACCCCCGATGTGAGGAAGCTCGACCCCCGATGTGAGGAAGCTCGACCCCCGATGTGAGGAAGCTCGACCCCCGATGAGCCGGAGTAAAGCCTCGCGATGTTGCAAGACGCTGCTCAGGGGGAGACCTATAGGAAAGGAAAACTTTATAAGACTACACAACTCGATTTTTTAGAACAAAAATTATCAACATTAGGGCCCTTATGGGCTCAATAGTATGGTTAACTCCGCAATTAGGAAGTCAAAGCCGAAAGAGGGCGTAATCATAGTATGGAGGCCGCACAGGGCGCAATTATAGAACTAAGGCGACAAATGGCGCAGCTGTAGAACTAAGGCCGCAAAGAGCGTAGATAGAACTAAGGTCTCAGAGGGCATAGTTTTACAACTAAGGCTGCAAAGGGAGCAATCATAGAACTAAGGCCGCAAAGAGCGTAGATAGAACTAAGGTCTCAGAGGGCATAGTTTGACAACTAAGGCTGCAAAGGGAGCAATCATAGAACTAAGGCCGCAAAGGGCACAGTTTTAGAACTAAGGCCGGGAGGAGCACAATTATAAAATTAATTCCACAAAGGGTGCAATATAGAACTAGAGCACTCTAAAAGCGCATACCTCCGCCAAGCGAGGCAACGGTAGCAAAATATTCAAATTGGCTCTGAAATCATAATTTTTTGGTATAAACTCCATAATCTGACTATACTTGCCTTTCGATAGTAATAGCAACTTGTACAATTTTCTAGAAAATTCGTTCGTAACTTTTTGAATTATACTGCTAACAAACGTTATGACAAACATGAGTCAAACATACAAACGAACAAACCGACCTGCACTAAAATTCGATCATTTATGTCTTTTAATATTACTAACAACCTCTATAAATTTCATAAATATCTATTCTTTATTTTTTGAGTTATTGTGCTAAAAAGCATGAAATTGAAAACGGTGACAAACGAACGGATCATAACCAAAAATTTGGTTATTTACTCTTAGTTATATACCCGACAACTCATGTTATTTTCATAAAAATCGATCCAAACCTTTTTGAATTATGGCATTGAGAAATATGAGGCAGACAAACAAACAAATGGATGGACATCTCTTCAACAAAAGTTAATCATCTGTTCTTCCTAACATACCTAACAATCCCTGTAAATTTCGCCCAAATCGGTTCGTAACTTTTTGAGTTATCTTGGTGACGGACAGTCACACAGCCAAACACGACGAAGACATGACCTCCTTGGCGGAGGTAATTACTAAATATTACTTCAAAAATACTTGGAGCATATTGCAACAGTAAACAAGGCAAAATAAACTAGAAACAACAAGCTCATTTATTAATGTAATGTCCATTAAGTTTTATGACCTCAAAAATGCGGTCATTAACGGAATGAGTCAATTTCTTAATAATAGTATTATCGATGGATCTTGCAGCGACTTGTATGGGCTCCCACAATTCTGTTTTTGAAGAAACCTGCTTACCCTCTGTATAAATTTTTGCGCTTGATGATAGACCACTGATTTTCAAGTGGGCTCAAATCTGGAGAATTGGGTGGCCACACCGTCAAATTCTAGTTTTTGAACCACAAAGAAGCCAGGTATTCTTTTGTAGCTCTGGCTGAATACGAGGGTACATTGCCTTGCATGAAAACCAGCTTTTTGCGAAGCTCCAAAGTCTGGTCATCAAGCCAAGGAACAGGACATTCATCGAGTAGGGCGCAATAATTAGCAGAATTGATTTTATCCCCTTCACGGACCAGTGTTGGACCTACAAGTTTATCATTCATAATCCCAGCCCACAACATTTTACCACCACCGCCTTGATGGCGGCGAGAACGATGATGGAACTTACCCTGTAATCCGTTCCCATCCTTTATACCATCCTATGGGCCATCGAGTGTCGCTCTAGTTTCATCTGTGAATAAAACACACTTGATATCCTGTTTCATATAAGATCTAGCCCACTCAACTCTCAGAAGCATGTGCCTTTGTGTCAATTAAGGCTTTTGTTCGGGAGATTTCACATTTGCAATAGTCCCCAAGATTCGGTTTCGCGTATTTTTTGGCACTTCATTCAGACCAGGGTTTTCAAAAATTGTTTTGCTTGTGCTTCCCGGATTTTTGAAAACTTGACTTTTAATGTTTCTGATATCCCGCGTGTTCACAGCTTTTGTTTTACCTTTATCAGACCGTGTCTTCCAATTGGAAGGATCCCTAAAAAACGTTGCATTGTCCTATAGCATGGCGGCCTAAAATCCTGGCAATAGACGCACATGAGGTCTTCTTGGCCTATTCTTTGATAATGGTTTGCTTCTCTTCGTCTGTTAGATCCTTAACACGTCCCGTTTTGAATAATATTTAAATGGACTAATAGCGTGGCTCTCAGTATATCTGTAAAACAAAGGAGAGTTCTGCAAACAAACTTTTCAAAATGTAAACAAATATTGCCAGATGAACTAAGCAAACAGTGTTGCCATATGAAAGCATAATTCTTGTCAGACAGAAGATTTTCAATGAAAAATCAATAAAAAAATGTTGGGCTAAGAACATGGGGCGCAGAGTAGTAAATTGAGCCAAGCATAACTTTTCTAATGTTGCTAACCATAGCCTTTAAGCTAGCTATGTATATCAATATCAATGTGCTAAATTCACGAAAACCTAGATTAGTCGACAAGTAAATCCAGTTCGCTCGTGTAAACGTTGGGCAATTCCACCAACCAAAAGCCAATATTGTCATGTGAAACCTTGTTGACTCTGGTGAAGATCTGAGGAATGACCCAGTCGCTGGGGCATTGGAGACTGCTTGCTAAGGGAAGATCCAATCGAAAACAACTCGAATTTTCTTAAATTTTCATTGGATCTGCGATTAAAGTAGACGCTGCGAAATACAAAAATGTGAATAAAAGAGATGACCTTTGGCGGGCTCCACTCTAAAGTGCCATCAGCTAATTAGAAGCTCCCATCAAAGACAGTCAAATGTGCCTGTATCGATACGCTGCCGAGCTGCTGGCCCGGGTAAACAGCTTCAGTTAGGTCTTCAAACGTAAATTGTTGATGGCTGTTCTGTAGGTGTGTCATGGTTACTGGGAGGCAGCGATTTGTTCTAGTGGAGGGACTAACTAGGGATTTACTCCATCAGATCGTAAGTTATCTTTATGCTACCAAGCGAATTGCAACTGAAGACGCTGAGGAAACGTTTAATTTCAATGTATTAAAGAGGCAATTAAAGGAATCATAACCCTTGACTGAGAAACTTGGTTTTCTTGATTCAAGTTGCAGTATTGTATAAAAGGAGGACTTGAAAGATTTGTTTTTTTTTTTAATTGGAGCGGAATTCCGTTACCGTTGAGTTTATGGTTTGTCTCTCATGCCGCTGGCTATGGTTTCAGAGAAAATTTTTTGGAGGAGATTCTTAGAATTGGGCGCATGCGGAAAGTTTCCAAAGGGTAACGACGCAAGTGCATCAATGTTTGAAAGATCATTTGAGAATAGAGAGTCAGTTAGTTAGTTAAGACGTGCGAATCTCATAAATACTAAAACACTGCTCAACTTGTTTGGATGATGGGCCAAAATACGATATACTCATTGCTCCCAGATGTAGTGCCAACATCAAGAGAACAATAATTAACTAGAGCGCCTCGTGGCGTAAGACCAACGCCCGCGGTGGGAGCAAATTTTATAACCGGCATTTCTGATGGCCAGCTAATTCTAGTTTTTTTGTCATGGGTCATATCTAGATGAGCCCACCAGACTCTGCAAAAACTTTTGAACATTGCTCACTCCTTTTACCTCTTTTTGGGTGGGCAGACAAATATATATACAAATATACTTGAATCTTCAACGAAAACACTATCGCGAGTGATGAGCAATTAATCGAAACTCACAATCCTTGGTATTAAGCAGGAAACGCTCCAAATTTTCCAACTTTTATTTTGTGCAAAACCAAACTTAGAGTCCGAATGAATCACAATGTAGAACACATTTTGAATAGTACCTAATAGAGACACCCTTCTAGATAAACGGACTTCTTCTTGATATCCCTCTCATGGACGCACTCTGGAACTCTAACGTATAAAGCGCATTGATTTTACAACCGGACTCTCTAATGGTTCACAATGCACTGCAGAGAACTTACTCCTCTGGAGCCAATTGGCCTACTGCATATCTGCTGCACGAACCAGTGCGTGTGGGTTTCCTAGTGGAGGGTGCAGGCAAAGTTGACTTTACCTTTACCTTGACTTTGCAGCTCGTCGTGTCTGGGTGTGTGTCCGAACAGTCTGAGTGATGTTACACTTAGTTTCGTTCACAAACAACTGTCGAGTTGAATTTCGGAAGCATTCCAGACTTGGTGGATCGCGGGCTGAGAAGTCCCGACTTAATTTTTTTACTATCGGCCTTTAATTTTATTAGGCCTGCTGTGATAATGCTCTTATGTGTATGCAAATGAAACTTAAATCAGCTTGCTGAAACTTAGTTGTTTTGTTGTACACTGCTCTCCAACACCGCTAACCTTTGTTATTGTTAAACGTTTTCACATTTACAAGAAGAACTGTGGCGTGTGTCGTGCCGCATTAGCTGCTATTGTCGTTAGTAGCTGACACAGCAGTATGGAAAGAATATTGTCAGAGGAACTGCATACCATGAAATTGTTAATAGGGTAATTACCCAATATCTGAACTAACTCTATTACTGATCAAACAGCTATTTATTATTTATTTAATAATTATTATTTAATAATGGCTGTTTGGTCGGAAATAGAGTTAGTTCGGCAATTGGATAATTACCCTCCTACTGCCAGAACCAAACGGAAGACTCGTTCGACAGCGAGTCCAGTCGCATTGGTAAAGTCTGCATGCATGCGCTGACTGTATTATGTGGTTGGATAATCTGATGGGTTTATGTATGATTTATATGTGATGCATAAAATATTTTTTTTATCTTGTATATGATGAATTTGTGGGGCAGAGAAGAACAAAATGTGGAAGCCATTTAGGCTTTAGTGAAATTACTACCTTGGGTGTACTACAGAGAGTCTGTGAAAACGTGTTTTCATCCGTTGACCAAACAAACAATTTATTTTGTATAGCCACTTTGTATAACTTACTGGATCGGTATGTATCATGGCGATCCAAAACCGGTGATGATAAGGTATGCTTTGGCATACTATACGTTGGGTAGCGTTGATTTTCATTGAAAGACGTCCAGGTAGTGTTGTGCACACCGCCTCACCTGCTGCATGAGAAGTTCTTTCTGTGCCAGTTGTCTACGGCTACTGTGGAGCCAGCAGATTATCTCCACAGCGCAGGTGGTCTCTGCTAAATAATTTATATAACTCCTTTTTTCAAGAGCGAGTTAGGCTTCTAAAATCTAAATTTTCATATCAGAGGCACATCGGATGTGTCAGAACATTAAATGAACAACATTGCGTCTTGTACAGCGAAGCCACTGGAATATTTTGTTTGGCTACGGCTATCGGTAATTGTGACGCATATGCCACAAGTTCATCCATATGTTCTGGGTGTCTGTGGTAACAGTTTGATCGTGTACAGTTACAGTGATACATTCTAGAATTTTCGAAATGTGAGTGATTATGAAGCACTCGTATATGCGTTCTACTGAGAGAAGATGAAGAGCGGCAAATCGTTCGGGATAGTCGGACCTCTGCATGTCGTGAATTTAGCAGTGAAGGATCTCTTCCTAACGTCGAGCTGTCCTAGATACTTACTTTCCTAGTTTAAAAGAAATATTGACTGTATTATCTTTAGCAACATTGCTTCCATGCAGAAAACATCATATCTGCTTCGCGTGGTAAAAGAGTTCTAATCACACATGTGCCCTGACTAGTGTCCGACGGTAGAATTCAAGGTAAGGTCATCTTCACTGCGCACTCCAACTGGGAAACCCACACGTATTGATTGGTGCTGCAGATACAAGCAACTGGCCCCTGAGGTGTGCACGCCCGTAGTTGGTCAATGATCGTTGAGAAACATAGAGCAAGCGACGGAAAATTCTTATGCAACGACCCGCGAACACCGCTCCCGACCATCTTCATTTCTGGTTGGAGTCAGTACCTCCGAAATAGCAATCAGTTCACGATACGCAAATTGAATAAAAGATGAATGAATCAATAATTATCATTATTTTTAGTTACTTTCTCTCTACGATGAAGCAGGTTTTCACTTGAGCACAAAAAATTCAATCCACTGAAGCTGCATTATTACGTATATAGGATATACGGGCAAAACTTATTTCAATCATGCTGGATTGCTTGCTAATTTTACACGTCGGCCGAGAAAAAGAAGAAACGTGCTGTTTGGATGAACTGAAAGATAGAGCACTCATCTCTTATGATAATATATGAGTTAGCCGTTGCAGTGGATCTCTCATCAGCATAGAATTTAAAAAGTGTGATCAATGGAGAAATATCACCACAAGTTCCTATGCTAGTACTCTAGTACGGCATCATATGTTAATCGATTTACACTAATGAAAAACCAATTTCACACAAATTGAAAATCAATTTCATCCAATTGGACAATTATTTTCACAGAAATAAAATCAATATCACACAGATGATAATCAGTTTGACATCAATGAAAATCGATTTTAACGAACTGGAAAGTCAATGTCACACAGATGAAAATCAATTCCATAGAAGTAAAAATCCAGTTCGGGCGCACAGAAAATAATTGATATCGCAGAAATGAGAAATTACATATAAATAATAATATCAATTTCGTATCATATTTGAACTCTTATGCGTATGCGTGAAGTGTCAAGTTTATACAGATAAGAATTAATTTCCATCGAGTGACTAATAAATTTCTTTCCAATGAAATATTACTGTGGTCTCTCAGAAATATAAACTAATTTTCAATGAAATAATTGACATAGATTATTCAGCCTCATAAAAAATGAGTTAAAAAATTTTCACGGATGTATTGAAGTATAAATATCCCCTAAATATATTTTTCCTAAGTAATGCAAAACTAGCAATCGTACCCCCCCCCCAATATAAATCTATTGAACGAAGCTAATTTCGCAAACTTGGTCTGATCTCTCTCGAGCAAAGACGACTCAGGAGGAAACTGATAGAAACATTCAAGTACTTGACTGGCTTCAGCGATGTACCCATCACGGGACTCTTTGAAAGAGACCTTAATGATCACTTGCGAAACAACGGTCAAAAACTCAAGCATAGAGCTCGAAGAACAACATTAAGTCAGCAGTTCTTTCCCTATTTCATAGTCAGCATTTGGAATAGACTCTCTTCCGACGTTGTTGGTGCAGAGTCGGTCAACTCGTTTAAAAATCGTCTTGACATGCATTGGGAGAGACATCCTCCACAGCCAAGAACTCCTCCACGAGTCGCAAGCACTTAACGGCCAAAGCTTCCCAGGCCATTTTAAGCTGACTTCTTCTCACTTCCAGTCCATCTATATCATTAACCTCCGCATATCAGCGGCTATAGATCATGCTTGCCGGCATTCATGACAATCTCTTTGGCGGAGATTATTCTCCCCTTCTTTTTTATTTATCTTTTATTTTTTCTCCTTCGTCTTCCATTTTTTCTCCTCTCGTTTCCCCAGTTCTCTACATCCTACTAACATAATGGCAATAGCTCATAGAGGGCCGGGGTGTAAGTGCCGGTGTCTCTTTGGGAATGGGCCCTTGGTTCGTCTACTGCCGCCTATCTAATCTAATCTAAAAAAAATTGTCCCTCATTACTTTTGCTTGTGTTGAATTTTCTTGTTATAACTGCACATTTGACTGTTCTGTTTAAATAGTCAATTATATATATGTTATATAAACTTCCTGTATTAATTATCCTAAAGCAGTCCCTAAATATTTTAAAGTACATAAAAAAACAGAGTTGTGCAAATACTTATGTCTAGACACTGTATCTTGCATAATAAACACCTTAAATTGGCACTCGGGGTCTCCTCTATCTAACTAGATTATACAGTCTTTCCCTTGCTCACGCCGACATCCTCTCTCTTTGGAAATTAACAATCATAATCGCCGTTCTAAAACCATCCAAACCTGCGGGTAAAAGGACCTCCTACCTCCTAATATCGCTCCTGTGCCCTACTGCCAAGGTCCTGGTGCGCCTTCTGCTGCCTTTCATCCATGAGGTATTCCAACCCTCTCTTCACCAACATGGCTTCTGACCCGTGCATTTCAAAACATCTGCTCTGCTTCCCCTTTCCTTCCAAGAATCCCTTGGCATAAACAAGCCCCTAACTGCACGGTGGCTTTGCTGATTGATTTCAGTAAAGTCTTCGACACTGTTCCCACCGAAGGCCTCTTCTCCTCGGTTTCCAACACCACACTCCATCCTAATAATGTCAGGTGGCTCGAGGCTAACCTCAGGGGCAGCGCAGCCTTCTGCTTCTACAACGGCTTTCATTCTCAATTCCGTGCTCTCAAGGCGGGGTTCCTCAGGATTCTGGTGTCTCACCTTCCCTTTTCAACCTCTACGTCTCTGATTTCCCCAAACCTCGGGACCAGTTCTGTCGTCCCCGTGTGGCATCACGACTTCACTGCCGTGTGGTCCCACCGCCACCCTCTCACCGCTGAAGCCGCTCAATCAGATCTCTCTGACTTTATCAGTAATTGGGCAGCTGCCAAGGGCCTCACCATCTCAACCTCTAAATCCAACACAACACTATGGACAACCGACACGTATCAATCTGAACTTGACCCTCGAATCACTACTAACAACACTGTCCTACCTCTGGAGCGCCGCGCCAAGATCCTCGACGTCACTTTCGACGCCCACTTTACTTTTGCACCCCACATCAATTCTATCGCTGCCCGAGCATCGAACTGCTTTAGATTGCTCGAAGCCCTAGCTGGCACACGGTGGGGCAAGTGCAAGGAGACCTTGCTTCTCACGTATAAGGCATTTATTCGACTCCCTTCACATACGCGGCCCCTGTCTTGTATCCTGGAGCTCGCCATTCCGCAATTCAGAAGTTGCAGACAGTTCAAAACACCGCTCTCTGTTCTTCGACCGGTTGCCTACGCATGGCATCCATCCATCATCTCCATTCAGAGTTCAAATTCCTAAAGGTCAATCAGTCTCTCGAACTTCAGTGCCGCCAATACATCTTCTCCGCCATTCGTCCCGAGCACCCAGCCCACTCTGTGGTCACTGCACAGGCCGGTCGTCGACTCATCCGCCAAAACCTGGAACCCAGATTCCACTCTGACGTCAACCACTTGCTAACAGATAATATCATGCCATCTGCAGAGTACCGTGCAGCTATCTCCTTCCTCCATCGGTCTGCCGTGCGAGCTTCACTAGACGGTCTCTCTGTAATTAAGCAGGATTTTGGGCACCGTTCCACCCGAGAACACGCCTGAGGAGACCGCTTTTCCACGGGCGACCCGCTCTACCTATCGCAGCTACCTTCAGGCTTTTGCTCTACCCTGGTGTCTTACCGCAACAGGGTCAGACAAGCAAACTCAGACTCCTGTCGCGAATACCACAATCGCCCTCATACTGTAAACTACCTATTCGAATGTTTGCCCATTCCATCCCGCTCCTTATCACCTCTCTATGGGACAATCCTTTATCTGTACTTCACTTCGTGTGCTCTCTTCCTTTTTTTTCATACCTTCTGCCACTTGCTTGACCCCCTCCGGAGCTTCCCCCTGCGTAACAACAATAACAGGTCAAGATAAAGACGATGCATTTCAGAAGATCTGAAAGCAAAACCGGAGAACCTCAGCCCGGGATCACACGCTAAAGGAATGCGCACCCGGTTCCTGCTCTGCTTCTTGCCAAAGTTTGGCAACGAAAGGCCCGCCTTAGCAGCGGGGTCCACAACAAGATCACAACCAGCACAAATTAAAGGAATGGGGGGGGGCAGAGGAGCTCACACCAAGCACAGCGCTCTAAGAGGTGGACCACCACTTATGTGCACTAACAGACGAAACTAACAACTCCCTTGACCTCAAATTATGCTCCCTATCATCATCCTTATAAGTAGCACCAGCCCGACGCTGCTTTTCCTTGAACCGCTGAAAGTCAGGAGCAGACCGGCTAGTACGCCAACGGTCATATGCCTCCCGCTTCAGCTGGTGCGCTCTCCTACAGGCATCATCAAACCAGGGCTCATCGCCTGTCCTGACCGTAATGAAGCGAGAAAGGACATAAACACGCACCAGGTCAGAGGAAAGCCGATCTAAAGTAGACCCAGGCTCAGGAGACTCTCACAATACCCCAAGGAAGTGCAAGGATGGCGCCTGTGACGGCATCCCAATCCACTCTGGACTTTAAAAAAATTTCATTCCTGACAGTGACTCTGGGGACCCGCTGGCTGACTTACAGCGTTACAGAGAGGGCACAATGGTCCGAGGAACCAATGGGAGACACCACTGACACTCCATCCAAATCAGGAACATCAGTCATCAGTAGGTCAAGAACACCTCCCATCAAATGGGTGGGACCCTCAACCAACTGCTCACAACCAGAGGCACTCGTAAGATCGAAGGCTGCATGGCCATGGCAATCTGTCTTCCCAGAGCCCAGCCATTCCACATGATGACAATTAAAATCACCCATAAAGACAGAAGCAGAACGCCTACCTGATGACTGAATCCTAACCATTGCATCTAAGAGACATTCAAAGACCCTATCATCAGCAGACGGGCTGCGATACACTGAAAAAAAGAGTTCCTGAATGGGTCACTGACTCAAAGCACCATCGGCTCACAACACGGACCCTCATGTTCAAATTGGCTAAACACAACAACACCCTTTCGAACGTAAGCAGCCAGACCCCTAATTCCAGGGCATGAGTCTCGCAACTGCAGCACGGGCTTTTCAAAGTTCGGGATTTATTATCAGCTCAGAAACATGACGATGGCTTGAGACTAGCGTCTCCAAACATAGCACCAGGTCATTATTGGAAGAGGCTACGACGAGCTCATCCAAAATACCATAGAGACCCCGAACAATAGTACATAAGATGCGGCAGAAGCGAGACACAAAACCACAAGGACTGGGGCTTACTTCCACGTCCGGATATCTAGCTATCAGACACACACAAAAAAAGAAAACAATAAATAATCAAACTCCATAAACAGAGGAAATCATCAAAAAAATTACAAGACAAAACAAATCGACAGTCATAAAAGCTACGGAAGCGGCCAGCTATCCATGCATCCCAGACCCTACCATCACCACTACTGGCTCTGGCCGAAAAGAGGAAAAAAAGAAAGGAAAAGAGCACCAGGTGGTACTACATGTCTTAGGACACTGAGCAATATTGGCATGGCTTTGCTTATATTATCTGCAGCAGCAAGCTATTAGAATCAGAAAAAAACAACATACCTGAAATATCCAGTAGAGCAGCCCCTGATTATCTTCCTTCACTAGCGGAAGCAGTGCAGAGCATAGCTGCAGTCGCCTCCTCTAGCGCTTCATTGTGTCAGAAGTTGTAAACAGGGGAGCGATGAAGGGCTTATAGAGCGGTTATCAAATGGCCTGTGAAACTTAATAAACATCTATATCCCTAAGTTTGTAAGTCTTGTGTAGTTATTACCCCATATCTCGATTAAGTTATTACCGGAACGGATCACTGTGGCTGTGTATGAACGGATTGTTGCCGAAACTCAGAAAGGACTAGAAGGACATGTGAAGTAAGCATCCCAAGCAGCGATGTAGCAAAGCCAAAGCAGCACGATATTTTAATAGCTTCACGGCAAGGGGAGCAAAGCATATCCTAAATGCATCCGATTTGAAAGTAATTGAATTGAAGAAAAAAAACTTGCTGCAGTCTCATAAAACCGAATGTCAGATAGACTAGTGTTCATGGATTACGTGCACTGTGGAGAACGGAAGAAAAGCAATACCGTGACTGTACTCATGTGAAGTGATGTGGAAAATGCCACCTGGACCTCGTCCGAATAATCACAAGGTACTCAAGGCAAGCGGAGGTGTTCGCATCTCATACGGATGCAACATCGATGTCTATTGTTGTTCGAGCTACTTAACCATAAGCGATAGTATTAGAACATGTTAAAATGAATGGATTTTTTGTTCTTGTGAGGTCAAGGTCAAGGTAACGTCAACTTCACCGTACACCCGAAACAGGAAATCGTATGTAGTGGTTCGTGTAGCAGATAAATGCTGAGTGGGCTCTAGAGGAGAGAGCGAGTGCAGTCGACCCTAGATTATCAGAACTATGGCGTTAAAGTCGGAAGGCGCACGTGAAAATGTTATTTTCTGACCGTCCCAATTTCTGATTAGATCAGTGCCCTTGCAGTAGATGCGGGTGTAAGAAACGCAGACGTAGCATCCCGAAGTATCGGAAAAAAATATTTCCCTTCCTGACTAGGAAACTAATACCCGATCTCAAGTGTGCAAGAGACGCTCTTTACTATTATGACACGGTTAGTATCTATTTACTATTTTAGAATATTATTTTATGACTGTTTTGTGAACAAAGTCAACGATCGAAGTATATTGTTATTATTTTACTTACACGCGAAACTATTCCTGTGGTTCATACGAGAACTGTTTAGTAGCTTGTACAAGGTACAAACAGTGTAAAAAGTCTGAAGTGCCACTATTCTAACTGGAACAAGAATTGCACATTTTCATGAATTTAATATTATTATTCAAGGAAATTGGCAATTTGCGACAGAGACTGCAGGCGTCAGGAAGCCAAGCAAACTGCCGTCAACAGGCTTGACTGCATCGTTCATATAACCACCAAAACGGAGCACTGTCGGTAAATGCGAAACGATTTTGTAAATGTTTTTAAGCCGTTTATAAAATACGAAGCAACGCTCTCTCTTCTCATTCTTGAATGTAAGCAACTTCTCTCTCCACGGGTTGGCACAGCACAAAATTCAATAAACGTGTTATTAACATTCAGAAAAGATGGCTCTTTCTGTCACGACGCATTTCGCTTTTTCTCTCGGCCAAACTCAGCAAAGAAAACTTCTTCTGTCATCGAGGAAAGTAGATCTCATTTTGCTGAGATGAAGGCACTTCAGACGGGGTCGTTCGTTGCCAACAAAGTTAAGAGGGAGTGAGCGACCTCGAAACCATCATTAAAAGCCCATAAAAGCCTGCGAGCCTGGCTAGTGGGCTTACAAGGTAGGGAATGGTCTGGGCAACGGGTTAATTGTGCACAAAACTTTCGTGCTCCCGAAAATGATGTAAAGTGGGTCCGTCAGTGGATTGTAAATGTTGTGCTAGTCATTATTCCGTCCGTCTTTCCTAAAGTGCCATCCCCTCGCTCCTTGTGTGATGGCTTTGTGAGGAGACGCTTGGATTTCATCATGTGCTACATCTCCAAGGCATTGACTTGCGGCACTCGTAAAACGATTTTGCGGCTTTGAGCTAGCAGTAAGTTTTAGCTTTGAGCTGTAGAAGCTCTTTAGCGATGTTTTTACTGCGGCCTGGTAGAGAATGAAGAAGGGATGGTGCGAAATGGCTTGAACGAAATTTGTGTAATGGGCGTGTGATCCATTGATGTATATTCTCCACCACTGATCGTTTAAAAGAAATCCTAAAAAAGACATAGTATTACTTGTCCGTCTTACGATATTGGTTGCAGCTCCCACCCAGAATGAGACTCGTAGGTTTCCATTCCATCACATATATAATGTCAGTATCGCATTTTTGTTCAATAACTTGTTATATGATCCCTCTGTTATACTCCAACTATTTCTACTGGGCTTTGTGTTACTTTTACTCATTCTCCCCTACGCATTTATTGTCTGCAACAACGGACCCGTCAGTGCGTTGACATTTTCTCGGCGGTCGCCGGTGTCCCCTTTTGTTTTTTATTGATAAAAGAATCACAAATCTATTACGGAAAGGAAGTCTTAAACTCGAACTACAGAGCAATAATTTATTTTTGAGTTCGTTGAAATGAACAATGCATTATAAATTTGAAGGCGTATGGCAAGTGATTTTGAAATCTGTGGTGTACATAGAGTTGGCTCTGATATCAGTATTAGCTGTCAGGATAAGCTATGTATAAATACCATAGTGTTATTGCTGACTGCTTGGTCTCCGATATGTATTATTCTTGGTGATTCAGCAATCCTGATCACAAGTGCATTCTTCTCTTAAGCCTCTCTTTTAAACAGTACATAATTATTAATTATTAGTGGTTTTAGTAGTTTCGTCTAAATGGTGACCAGGAATTGATACCGATTACGGCTAATATGAAATTATACAGATTGTGTGAGAGATTTTGAAATCCTTGAGAAAATTATTTCACTTAAAGAACGTTTGCGTCGAAATCAGTGTGGGTCAATCTGAAACTAAACTATAAACAGTTAACATCATTACATAGTAAATTTCGGCGGCTGCTGGCGGTTGTAGTGCGAAGTGCATCAATCAAAAGAGTTATAGAGCTCTAGGGTAAGTGCATAAAAATATAACTGTTTATAGCAGAAAATTGAATTTACAACAGTTCATGAGAAGTTATTGGAATAAAAACTCTCCCTTCCAATGGAACAGAACTTCAAAGTGCTAATATGTAGGACACCCAGTAACTACTTCATTACTCTCCAGGTTATCTGGCTCGGGCTTTGCCCTTACTGCAGCGATATGGCTACCATAGTCTTGTACCTTATGGACGCAAAACCTCGTCTCCATTCACACTACTCTTGCTCCTGTCAGCAACCATATATTCTTTTTATTTTTCAATCATTTAACGGTTTCGTATTCCTCGCAAATGATGGTCATACTATATCGCTTGTCACGTGTTCCTTCTTTCTCACTTTATTGTTGTGAATGATATTTGTTGACCGAATCTATAATGCTTACCTCTGCTAATAATCGGAATTATGTTTTTGTCGAGTTTGTCTGCTTGCCTCTTCATTTGTCTGTCTGTTTTTCTGCTTGTCTGCCGCCATGATAGTTCAAAAATTTCTGACGAGATCTTTGCGGAATGGAAAGAGCTTTTAGGCGGAACAGATTATTAGCTTTTGGTGAAGATCCGTTCAAAATCCTTTTTCTACTTGTTTGTCTTGGTAACATAACTCTAAAAGTTGTGAACGAATTTTCATGGAATTTCTACAAATTATTAGGAATGTTACGAAAAACAAATGATCAAACTTTACGATGAACAGTAACTGTTTAACCGTTTGTTTGTTTATCTCTGTGTTTGATGTGAGGGATGTCAGGAGCATAACCTATACTGTTATGAACGGATCTTTTTCGAAATTTACAGGAATTGTTAGAATTATCAGTTTCACCTGAACTTTGTTTAAAGAACAACTTAAATAAATACGGTATTCGAATCCATTAGTTACAAAGTACTTAACGGACTGCTCGTTAAGTCTTGCAGGAGAGCGATTGGCAGGGGCACAACGCTTCGTAGACGCATGAGAGCACTCTCTTTCTTTTTAATTATATATGCATTATTTCCTTTTTTGGTAGTAATTCTAGAGTAATTTTGTTTTTATTTGGATGTCGTTTTCAGGAAACGTATGAGGTATATCAATGAGCTCAAATTTTGAAAATATATAATAAACTAGTGGACCCGAGTGTGAAAAATTCACGCAATAACCTGTACGTTTGCCTAATGCCTCTAGGCCGGTGCGAAATCTTCTCTTCTCTTATTTGCTTCTTAATTTTTTTCTTTTCTTCATTGATCCTTTGTCGCGCTGTCATCTTTAGGTCTTCTATATAGACAGGCAGAAGTAACATCTTGAGTAGAATACTCCAACAAACTTAAACAAAATAGCAGCTTATATACAATGTGTCCGCTCCGTAGCAAAGATACCGTTGATGCCGTCTTTCCACCTCAAATA
>LQNS02278087.1:1601314-1626801 GCA_001587735.2 Parhyale hawaiensis
TGCAACGAAATCGTCTGTGGGAAGAAACTACGAATCAAGAAGCATGAGAGTGCCAACGGAAGCTTCAGATATCTTCAGTGCTACGATTTCAACTTCGGCAATGCAAGAAGTGCATTCAGACATAAGGTGGCCCTATACTTAGCCGTAGATTCGATGTATGGAGAAGCTAATACTCGTTCAAATCAGACTAAACCTGCAATGTCTTCATTGTTGGAATTTCAACTGTTCCTGCTTAAGATATGTTTGCCATCTTCTGCAACCCGGCCTATTTTCTGCCCATCACTTTCAATGGAGCTTGAGAGGACAACCAGAGCCTCCAACCCGGGTTAAATTCCGCCTATCTATTTTGTTAAGAGCGTGACACCGAACATATAAATATATATATTAATAAACATACGGCGGTCATTCTTAGTATTAGATTAGATAAGGTAAAATAGGAAAATATGCTCGCACGATAGAAGGTCCAAACAGTGTAAACTAGTGGCAATTGATATCTACAAGGTTATAGAAATTGGAAGATACTAACATGTGAGTTGCCATACCAGGTATACGAGGATGAAATAGGAGCAATCTGCCATACTGACCGCATTGTACTTTGCGATAGAGCGACATCCCATTGGGTGTTATGCACGTGAGCGAGTAGTCGCGTGAGCGCTGAAATTTTCTAGTTAGTCCTAGTGACAAAATAACAACAGGGTCGGCTTTTATTCGGCTCATCATCGTGCTAATTGCAACATTAACGGTTAAAAATGAGGAATATTGTTTTAGATTGATAAAAAAAACTAGACAACTAGTGTCCTGAGCAAATTAGAGCTTGTATCGCAGGCCAGTTTGAAATATACCACGGCCTGTTTTCTAAATCTTTATTTTTTTTGTACTATTTCTCCTATTATTCATTATCCAGTGGATGTCTTCAATATTGCTGCTTCGATTTATTACGCAGAAATACCTGCGAAATCCCTTCAGTTTCCATTTTCCTGGTGGACACTCATCCCTACTTGCGCTGTGCACCTGCCCGGCAATGCGCTCGTGCTTCCGGAGATTTATGGTCTGCTGGCACAAGTGCAAGTTTCCGCTCTCGACTCCTGCGAAGTGAAAAGTAAACAAGCCGAAACTCTAGCTGCTCCTGTAGAGCATAACCGTGACGACCCTGAGCCTGCACTCGTGTTACGCCAGTCCACGAGGTTCGCTCTGAAACGGTTTCCATTTGAGAATACGATGGGTTTAGATCTCTGCACAGCAACTCTTTACGCCCTCATGTGTCGAATTGATCACTCTTTGTTTCAACTTCAATAAGTTTTGGTATGTGAAACAAGAAGTGAAGCTTTTAACTTATTAATCTGCTGCACGGTCTAACTCCTAGGAATAAGAAAGTGGCCTCTGTCGGATGCGCCTCTATTTTACAATTAATTTTAACCCTTTAGGGGCAAGCACGGTCTATGCATGGCTAACTTTTAGAAGCGATTACTAGGGTATTTCCCTTGTAATCGCTTCTGGTCAGCGGGAGCGGGATACAAGCTGCAATTTTTATTACATGAGGAAGCTGGCAGTAGATGGACCAGGAGGCCTATTCCCAAAGAGCCGCAGCTGAGCTGCGGCTCTTTTCTTTTATTTTATTGCCGTAGCCAGATTATGTAGATAACTGAAAATTAAAAAAAAAATAAAGAGAAAAAATATTTTAAAAATAAGCAGACTCCCCGGAATTCAGAGATGTTTCTGTAAACAAGGCATGATAGATAATGGTTCAATGTGGCTTCTGAGGCTTTGGTCGTTAAGAGGATGTGACTCTTAGAGGAAGAGTTCGTAGCTGAATAGGGTGTTGCTTCTAATGTTTATCAGACGGTTTTCTATATCGGTGATTTGTCTCTCCACCTACGACACGGGAAGAGAGTCCATTCCAAATGTTTGCAGTGACAGTTTGGTTTGTGTGTTCATTTTAAAAGTGATGGACTTTAGGGTGTGGAAAAAGTATATCGCATAATTATATTGCGTCACGCTGCTAGCTGTCACATTTTGAAACCCAAATTTGATATCTCAAGTATTTATTACAGAATTCTCGCTGCCTAGGAAAAAGTTACGTTTTACAGAAGATGTTTGACGCTTAAACTTGTGAAAAAAATATATCTTGCAAACATACCGAATTTAAC
The DNA here is from genome assembly GCA_001587735.2 of Parhyale hawaiensis. Lineage (NCBI taxonomy): Eukaryota > Metazoa > Arthropoda > Malacostraca > Amphipoda > Hyalidae > Parhyale > Parhyale hawaiensis. The sequence continues at coordinate 1,603,462 of LQNS02278087.1, forward strand.
GGTACATCAGTCAAAAGGTCAAGCCCTTGTATATTTTGGCATTTTTCCTATAAATTAGTTAGTTTTACTTCTAAAGAATTACATCACAAAACCATCTAAGCATGAAAGTGCTAAGTGTTTGCAGTTTGACACGCAATGTTGGAAGCATTTCCTATTAAGCGCTTTCCCTTTCCTCTCTTGGTGTATCATAGAAATACAACGTTGTAAATATTGTTTTTCCGCGAGAAAAGAGCATTAGTGCTAGTAGGGACGACAAAAATTGGCTTCCTTTTTTTTTTTTTGCAGGAAGAAATTGTCACAAACGTTTCGTTTGAAGTTCCGGGCATGCAGAGCTTATGCATAAAATGGGCAAAAGTCTCGCTCGCGTTCTTTTCGTCTATTTTTGCCAGCTTTGGTCCCAATGGCAAGCAACATAACTCGACCGCCAAGCATTGCAGCGACTGCAGTTTTACATCACCACACCAACTCAGACGCACCGTCCCGAAATTTCGTTTCGCGTAGGAAAAATCAATGGTTTGGGACTCCAAGATAGCCGGACGCTAAAACAGACTTATGCTCTCATTTGAGTTGCACGGCTGTTGCCGTACTGGGTAAACAATTGTATGAAATATCACATGTCCTGGGTTTCTCTTCCGTCAGCAAGCCAAGATCCAACCCAAGCTAATATTCAATCAACTTCAGGTAGTTAGATGGATTGTATTCTTAGTCTCAACTACAATAAATCAGCATTGTTCTTTACTGGATATATTACTTCAACTGGAAGGGAAAGTATATTGAAGAAGTACCGTGATAATTTACTTTACCTCAAATAAACATATACAGTTACAACTTATTACAGTGGCTCCTCTGGATGTTCACTGGTATTACATTGTAAGTAAATTTAACCGTTCTCGCATTCCTTCAAACCTAATGTGTGATATTTGTGCATCGTGGATTCTCTTTACGACGCCCTAAGTTAAACGAAAGACAACTGATCGTTACATGGCGTTCTATGCGACTGTAGTACAGTGATGAATGGAGTGAAATGAAACTCTTTGTGTACTTCAATCTTTTTTTTTTTTCTAGTCAAACCAAGAGAGGTTTTTTGCCCGGCTAAGTTTAGAGATTTTCGGTACCTGCACTTGTTGCTCTTGTCAGTTCTCAGATTTCAAATAAACAAAAAGAGTCACGTTACTGCCATACTGTAAACTGAATGCAACTCGTGAGCAAAAGGTTTATGGTGCTGATATAGCTATATTGTAGGTACTGTATAACTTTAGAATGCGTTTCTGTTTTCTTGCTTGATTGATGTCCATGCCGATCAGTTTTATGTCAAGAGACACTTTCGCTTCGGTCATCCTTCAATCCAATAGGACATATCTGATAACTATATCAATATCGATAATAGTTTTTCTTCTGCCATAATATTTACATGAAAATACAACATGAGCAACGGGGAGCAGTGTTTCTTTATCACACTCAGTCAGGTACCAGATCTCGCACGGAGCGTTTACAACATATCCTGTTCGTTCCCTTATCTATACTGGTATGAGGTGTACATGTGCCGTCATCGCACCATTGGCACAGTTAGCCCTCCGAGAACCTGCTTTTTCATGGGTGACGTTTTATTAAGCAATGCTCTTCCTACGAGATCCTCACAGTTTGTTTGGTACTTATGGTGTCAATCAAAACAATATAATAAGCACCGCCGTGTGTTGATATGGTTTGATATTATGTTTAAATTAAAACAAGATTGCAAGCACCGTCGTCCGTTTATATTTTAATACTTTTATGCTTATGTATTATTCGTGTCAGGCTCTAAACAAAATAAATATGCGAAAAATAGGCCAGGTTGCTGATTTTGTAATTATGTTGTGTTTAATGGAGATTGATAAGCAAAACTTTGACTAGGTTTCTGCAGATGGCAAAGTAGCATCTGCATCCTTTAAATTGAATGCACTTCTTGTTCAGCCAACGTCAAAATTAAAAAAATATATAAATATACACTATATACAGCTTCTCTAAGTGCGGCCTTATCGAGACATCGAAATTATACCTACTCTGAGTTGAAAACGTTCAAGTTTAGTAGCTGATCAACGAAAAATTGGCGAATCGATGATTTTTCAAGTACAATAGATATAGAAGTTATTATTTCCAGCTTGCTTGCTTCCATCGACAGATGGAACAGTTTTGGCTACAACATAAGAATTGCGATTCAGTAATGGTATGTCATACGTTTGGTAGGACACGAGGTGAGGAATTTCATGAAAGTCAATAATGCTTTGCTTCTCGCTAATATAAGCTCTTTTTGTCGCATGACATCTTAGGTGGGGAATGAGTGTGCTATTGAGATGAATTGAAAGGGAAAACACTTATCTCTAATGACAATTTGATTTGGCTGTTGTAGCGTATCCTTCAGAAGCATATTAGCAACAAAAGTATGATAAGTGAAGACACGTCTTCACAAATTCCTCGACGTCATTTTTGACAGCGCGGATACTCAAGAAACAATAATATTAAGGCTTGAAAATAAATACTTATTAAATGCAAGCTCATCTGCAGCAGGGCTTTGTTTGCATATAGTTTTCCAACGGCGATACAATTATTCTATTTTTTCCTACCCACTTTTGTTCCCTTCATAACTCGACCATTACGCTTTTAGTATTTGGAGAAACTGAAGTTATTTTAATACGATCTTTGGAAAGATCGGCAATAGTTAGATTTTTAAATTTGAGCTGGTACTGCTGGCAGGTCATAGGAAGAAGATTTGCTGTCTTACATGGCACATAGTTTAGCACTCTTCGTACGTACGATACTTGTCTGAGATATTATTGACGAGCAGTGCTATTTTTCTGTGGAATTTTGAGAAATTTCCCTAGGTTCCAGCTAGCATTTCTAATTGTCCTTGCATGCCAGTAGATGCGTTTCAGCAAGCTCTATGGGGATTTTCACACGACGTATTGCATTTATTCCCATTTCAAAACACTTAATTACCTCCGCCAAGGATGTTATGTTCTCGTCGTGTTTGTCTGTCTGTCTGTTTGCGTGTCTGTCGGCCTGTCTGTCACCAAGATAACTCAAAATGTTCTGAAGCGATTTGAACGAAATTTACAGGGATTGTTAGGTATATTAGGAGAAACAGATAATCAATTTTTGGTGATGATATGTCAATCCGTTTGTTTGTTTGTCTGCATCCTTTTTCTCATTGACATTACTCAAAAGGTTATGGATGGATTTTGATGAAATTGCCATGAGTTGTTAGGTACATAACAAAACGTAATTGACGTAATTGACGTAATTGTCACTGTTTTTGATTTTATGCTTTTTAGCACAATTACTCAAAAACTAAAGAATGGATCTTCATGAAATTCATAGGGGTTGTTAGTAATGTTAAAAGACATAAATGATGAAATTTTGGTGCAGATCTGTTTTTTTTTTTTTTTTGTATGTTTGACTCATGTTTGCCATAACCGTTTGTTAGCAGTATGACTCAAAAAGTTATCAATGGATCTTCAAGAAAATTGCAAAAGCTTTTATTACTATGGATAGACACAAATGATCAGATTTTGGAGTTTATTCAAGGAAAATTATGGTTTCAGAGCCAATTTGAATTTTTTTGCTACCGTTGCATCGCTTGGCGGAGGTATACGCGCTTTCAGAGTGCCCTAGTTTTGTTTTTGTTGACAGCGGTCTACTGTAGTACGATGAATATACTTGTTTACCAGCAAAATCATTATTTTTATAAATCCTGGTTTGTACGTTCCTGCTTGTGCGAGATTTAATAAATTTTTCTTGTTCAGTGCTAAAGTGCTTGCCATGAGTCGCGCATATGTGAAAAAATTCTCGCGGTATCGCTGAGGCGTCATATGTTCTCTGCGTACGCGACAATTTGGTCACAAAACATTTTTACTTTACTCTCTTTAGAACTTTGGCAGACTAAGTCTTGCGTGTTTTCAAATCGTGGCAGGAATTTTGTGCTTCGAGGTGTCCACGCATCGACCTTTGGGTATTGCAGGAGTTTCCTGGCGATTGGAGAAGCAGACGGCAGCTTATTTGCCTGAATAATTGACGACCTCTGCAGCAGCAGCCAGATACGCTCGGAGGTTTGCTTTTCTGGCTGATCAGACAGACGCTTAACCTCTGTGCAACTCACACATGCTGACTGCCCGCTTCAGAAGCTTAGGCACTGAATAGTTAAACGATAGATTGAAAGTGTTGAGTTCATTACCTATTTTTTATTTACTAACAACCCAAGGCACATGAATCGACGTGAATACACATGATATGATTGTTCGACTTCTTATGGTCAGTTGGGTTAACTAGAAATATATTACAGTGAAGCTTCAATAAGTTATAATCTGATGTATTCTGAAGACACGCTATAGGTCTGTCGTGCATTTCTACAGTAAAACCTTTTTTTTTCTTGATGAGCGAAATGCATCTGCTGCTTTCATAGATAGTTGCCTCTTCCAAGGAGGTTATGTTTTTGTCGTCTTTGTCTCTCTCAGTTTGTCTGTCACCAATATTGCTCAAAAACATATGAACGGATGTTTACGAAATTTTCAGGGATTGTTGGACATGTTTATGGTAACAGCTGATTACTTTTTGGTGAAAATCCGATCGTTAGTTCGTTTATCTGCCTATTTTTAAGTTTACAGGACTTGTTAGGTGTATTACAGAGCAACTAACGAAATTTTTGTCATGATCTGTTTGTTCGTTCGTTTGTTTGTCGCTAGATTTGATTTTATGCTTATTAGCGCAATAACTCAAAAAGTTGCCGATGGATCTTTATGAAATTTCCGGGAATGTTATTAATGCTAAAAGACATAAATGATCATAATTTGGTGATGATCGGTTGGTCCGATTGTGTGTTTGACTTATGTTTGTCATAGTGTTTGTTAGCAGTATAACTCAAAAAGTTATGAACGGATCTCCAAAAAAATTACTGAACTTTTAATGCTATCAAATGGTACCAATAATTAGATTTTGGTGTTGATACAATGGCAATCATGGGTTCAGACTTTGAATTTTTCGTTACCGTTGCCTTGCTGGCGGAGGTATGCGCTCTCAGGTTCTGTGTGAAATGTAAAGCAATTCAGCCCACCATACAATGTTTTGCCACTTGAACATGTTTCCTGTGTGGCAGACGTTACCGCAACATGCGATGTACACCGTGGTGCGACAACACGTGGGGGCGCTGAGACAATACGCCTGTTTGGGTTAAGCACAGAGCAGCCGCAAATGCTCGCAGATGGCAGCCCTAACTCATGGGCGATGTGGGCGAGCAGATACGAGTGACGAAGGAAAGCTGCAAGGACGAGTGCTTTGAATGAATGGCTGCTCATGCAACGGATTCTGGAGCTAGAGTTTTCACTGGAGTGAAAAACAGAAACATATTTTAGTACCGGAATTCAAGTGATGGGTTACCAATGGTGGTAATTCTAAAGTGCTATGCCTGCTTTAGTTGATGGATTTCTCTACGAGAAATTCTAGTGTTTTATATTTTTGCAGAGAGCGTCTGTAGTTCTGTTCATGGCGGTTGATAAGCTCTGCGCCAAGGAACATGGCAGCAACAATTCTACAGTAGTAACATAACGGCTTTGAATGACCACATTTTTTTCAGTTTCGCTTCCAAAATTAGTCATTTTAATTGCCCACATCGGGGCAGCTATGAACCATAAAGCGTATTTACTCTGCAGACTTGAGCTCCTGTTGCTGCATCTTGATCAGTTTTTCGTTTCCTCTTACTAGGATATTATCGGAAAATCCCAGGCTCTTGTCTTCCGTATACGTACTTTTTCCATTGTACTTTTCTATCTTTGAATCCACCGCGCTCTCGTCAGGCGCGCTCAGAGTAACTATAGCGCGGATATGAACGGTATTTAATTGTATGTTTGTATGTAGGCCATCACGCCTGCTATTGCTGCTGCTGCTCCTGTCTGAGGCTGCAGTAGCTCCAGTGGGGACGTTCAGAGAGAGGGCAGCGTTAGATCCTGATCCAGTTTGCCGAGCCTGCATACCTGCTCTGAACAAATTACACCCAACTTTCCGAAAACTTTTTCTTCGCTGAAGGTTTATTAGATTTGTGCTTTACAACACTTTCATAAAGTTCGGCAAACTGCAAATTCTCAGGTCAGAAGTCAGCCGAGAAAATTCGCCGGCAGGAAGATTTTGATTTTGCAAATACATGAATAGAACTATAGGGCCTGCGAGGGAAGAAATTGCTTCGCCTCAATGCTGCTCTATTTGAAAAGAAGCTCCTTGTATGTTCGCCGTAGCTTCAGTGTAATCGCGTGGTTTATGAAATTTTATGCACGAAACTCAGGTGTTCCCAAGAATTTTACGAGGCAGGGTGCGTAGATGGAGGCTTCACTCTTATAACTGATTCTGCAACAGGCTTTGAAGCCTATTTGCGAGTCATGGGAACAATGTTGCGGTACTTCAGATGTTTTTTTTTTGTACGCCTCAATTGATATGGTGCTTGTGTATATATGAGTGCGAAGCTTTTCAGCCGATAAACCCACAACTTCCTAAGATTTTTTAAAATCCATATTTTTTATCAGTTTAGCTCGTATACTTGATTTATGTTGGATCATTTTAAGAGGTTCGTCAATTTCTAATTGCCATTTAGCGAATGTCTAAATTATATCATGCACTGAAAAGCAGATGATGAACGTGTTAAGGAACGCAGCCTCTATCAACTTTAGCCGAACGTTAGATAGGGGACGGTTTCAAATGGAATGGGTTAAGCTGTTTTGAGTATCAATGTCGCTACATCGTTATTTTGCAAATATAAATGAACGAATTTTCCAATCAGTTCTATGAAATTTCTCCTCTCGCTGATGCCAGATTCGTCTTTCTTGTTGCACTAATGAAATAGAAGCGGTCATTGACGAATTTTATTTCCGATGGCAGGCCAGAGCTGTAAGCAATGCTTAGTAGCTCTTTCAGTTCACACGCACCAGTGGCAGAAAATGTCAGGAGGCACTGCCCAAAAGTTGATTTCTTCTCAAACCATTTTTATTTGTTTAATCGTATGCTGAAATTTCTGGACAACACCGTCACATCACAGAGATAAGTCGGCCAAGCTTTTGTTATGGGAAGTTGCTTCAAATAGGAGCCACAGGTTACCATAGTCGTGTCCACAGGCCGTCAGGACGTCTTTCCTTTGTGCCCAATTTACTTCCTTTTATTTTCATACTTCTAGACACGGTGCTTGGTTCTGTTCTTCCTCGGTTCGTCGATTTGGTATTCCCTTACCGCTCATCTACAGTGGGACGACTCACGTTTACGAGTTTCACATTCCTCTCGATATACTCTACTTCCTTTAGTCTTCTTTTCATGAAACATTTTGCCCTGGCTAGAGAGACTTAAGGAGAAAGTACCAGTGCAATTCGATCAAATCTTTATTATTGGACTGATCTTTCCAAATTTTAACACAATGTGTAAAAAGCATAAATAAAATCTTTTTGTTCATACCAATTTTCTCGTAAGACGCTTAGAATTTTTTTTTATACATTAAATTTTGAAAAATTTACGAATTGTATCTAGTCTGACAGTTTTGAAGGTAGAGAGGTCTGTTTTTTGCACTCTGTTCGTAATTGCTAGCTCTAAACATGGGCGCGTTATTGAGCAACATTTCAATTTTTTTTAGATATATTGTTTATTTCAAGATATACAGTTTTTTGGGGTTATAACCAGTTCTACACAAATGACTTGAAAACTAAATTAAAATATTGCACAATACCGTGCCCATGTTTAGAGCTTTTAATTACGAACAGAATGCAGAAAACCAGACCTTTCTACCTTCAAAACTGACGAAATAGTTAGAATTTGAAGTTTGAAAACTTACTTTTTTTTAGAAACAAACAACCCCCATACTGAAGTTTGAAGTCGTGTCCACAGACGATGCGTTCACGTACAGGCTTTTTTATACCACGCTGAAGTATAGACGTTATATTGAATGATTTTAAGCAAAGAAAGATTTTCGAAAATTTGATCGATTTTTACCGGGATTGCCCCCTTAAACTTTCATAATAATAATATCATATAAAAGTATAGGTATCAGTTAAAACTCTAATATATTATGGAATAATATTTGTGTTGACGTCCATGATTGTTTAGCGATTAGTGTACTCGGTCGTCAAATTTGACGGCGAAGAAATAGTGATAACACTCCAACGATCATAATTTTATTACTAATTTGCTTGTGAAGCATGCACTGCAACTAAGAGATAGGCAATCAGTGCCTAAATACTGCTGAATAATGCGAGGCGTTCCCATGACGAGACGCTGGAAAAAAATTAGTTTTTAGCCCCAATGAAGCGCCACTGCTAATATAAATTGAGCGCGGCGTCCAAGACAGTCAATGGCATCAAATATTTCGGAGTTTTTTCAAGCGAAAGGCTGCTTCACAAAAGGAAGACGTGATATTGAAAAAAAAAATCTATTTACTGCCAAAAATCCTCGTGCTCTTTGCGCTCGTGCCGTACGCTGTAGAATATTGCATCCATTACTCCTTTGTTCCCGCATTCGACTTGAGCTTGAGCGTGAACTCAGAGTAGCAGAAATTTGGATGAGTGAAGACTCAGAAGAGAGAGAAAGTTAGGATACATGAGAGTGGTAAAAGAAGTCGTATTTGTAGCCATTCACTAAATTTCAACATTAGCAAAGCTGGAGGTGCAGTCATCTATAAGATTACATTTATATCTACGTTGCCTGATCTCCAAGCTCTAGCTGGTCTAGTTTCCACCTATCAGGCTCCAACGCAGCCTGCCAGGTTGGCCACAGCCCATAGCCTGGCCTAAATTCTTGAAATGTGCCAGAGAATGGACAGACAAATAAGCTGACAAACAAACAGATACATACCCATTAGTCGTTGATATATTTTGGATTGATGACTAGCCTAGATCGAAATTTGTTACTTGTATACTATATTCTAATTACGCGTGTTCAGGTGTTCTTACTGTGAGAAGAATCCTATTTTTCAGTCTTTTGCATTTTTTGTTATATTACTTAAAGTTGATCTCTTCTTTTACCTTTCTTAACTTGGTTCTTTTAAAAGGTTTCGCCGGAGGTCCATTAGATGGTGCTATGCATGCCACTCGACGTGGTGAGAGGCAACTGTAGTCCGACAGGATAATCAGTAGAGACGTATCTGCACACCGCACGTGACCGCTCCTTGCTAGTTCGTTTGCTATGGTTTACACTGAGAGGTTTCGGAATGGGATAACAATCACTTCTGAGCCTTTCCAAATATGGCGGGCCCTTTGTTGAACACCGTCAACCCCCCCCCCATCTCCGTCCCCATACGATTGAGTAATTGAACTTTCTTTATGCTGCTGCAATGCCAGAGTCTATGTACAGACTCGTGTGTCGCAATTAAGTGCATTCAATTCGTTCTATTTAAGTATCTGCCAGCAATAGCTTGACTCACACTGACTCTGATGTTTTCCAGACATTAGGTTACGCCTTTAACGCTCGTAGTCTGTCCAAATAAAGTGAGGCATGTTATTCTGAAAAGTGAATATTTATATTCCTGTTTAATTACTCAGCAAGGTACCCGAGATGTGTAATACTGATGTATTTTCTGCTCTTTAGAACAGCAAGTGAATACCAAATTCTGTTAGGCAGGCGGACAGTTTCGGCAATAACTGTAATTCCTAGCCTTAAATATGGACGGTCGGTTCCGGGACCGGGGTGACAATAATGAAACATATTTTTTAATTTTGGATAACGTTGGCATGTCGCTTCTAATTTCACGAAGTTAAAGAGAAAAACAAATTCAATATACAACAAATGCAGACATAGAGCAAAAAACTAAATATAGCACTAGGTATGTGTAGTTAACTCTAGACATTACGTTAAGTGATTGAATTATGAGTAAAGAGATAACGAATAAAGAAGATATAAGAAAATCCTGAGAAAACTTAAAGAACGATGCTTGGAACCTTGGACTTGGACGAAGATAGTGGTACTGACACAACAACAACAACCAGAAATCCAGGGCAGAAGTGGTAACAGAATAGTTGAATATAGTAATGAACCACTCTTAAAATGGACGTGACGATCATTAGATTCCAATCCAACTGCAATCTTATCACGTGTGCTGAATGACTGCAAGACACTTTGAAATGCTAACGAGCTGGGAATGATTTGCAAGGAATCATAGACTCACATTCTGTATGATATCAATACAAACTTCGGTAAAATTACAACAGGCGCTTGGCAGATGCTATACAAAAAAGGACACGCATCCGGTTACTTGGTATAAAACTCCATTTGAAATGAATACGTTTAATTCAATGCATTTCTAATATTATTTGTGAATTGTTGTTTTTTTGTATACAACTTTGCGTGCTAATCTCATTTAAATCGTTAAAACTATGTTTAAATTTCAATACAGTTACATGAGTAATTTTGTGATCTATATATTTATATGCTAGTACGTACTTACCTAGGTACCTACCTTTGTGTCACGCTCTTCAATAATAGACAGAAGGAAATTAGAGATTTGACTTCAATCCTTTCACCCGTATCATATCTTCAGCTTTTAATTATTTTTTTACAACGTTTTTCTCGCTTTGCCGGTTGCGGATGGCATTCCTAATCAGGCAAGATGCATATCTAGGACAAGCTTCGGGAAAACACTACGTTTAGTGTTCGACATTTCGGCTCTAAAGCATTTTTTGAAGCGAATGTGCTGCTGGGAGAGCGTCCGACACTACAGTGCGATGTCTGAGCAAAATAAATACAGTGACGCCTTGGCAACAAAAGATTACGCCACTGAAGAAATTGACCGCATAGCTATCGCGTTAGACAAAGCAGAGAAATGATGGGCTACTCATCAATATCCCCGGATCCCGAAATAGTGAGAAAAAATCGTATATACCGACAAAAAGTTGAAACATGTAAGATGATGCAGGACTTAATTATCTGTAAACTGTCTTATTGACTAACCATAGAGAGGGTTAAGCGGCTGCCATTAGTTCAGAGGGGGTGGGTTATGTTAGATGCACTATCTCAGGTTAAACTAAGGTAAGTGAAAACATTAATTAACCGTGGAAGTTGCACGGGTGACGATGCTGATCAGTATTCACGGGCTCCAAAACAGTGAGAAACAAATTGGATTCTCCGCCAAAAAATTGAGGAAAGGTTTAAGATGACGCAGGGTTAAATAATCTGTAAACTGTGGGATTGAGAAACAACTGACAGGGTTATACGGCGGACATTAGATCAGACAGGGTGGGTTAAATTAGAAGCGCGGCCTCAGTTTAAGTGAAGGTAGGTGTAAACATGCACTAACCGTGGAATTTTCACGGTCCCGCTAGTATAGTATGAATACGCAGCGTTAATTTCATAGTGCAAACACTTTCTTTTCCCATTGTAGCTGTATGCAGTACTTGTCTCTGTATTAGGAGCTTTCATAGTAATACTTATAATAGGGCACATAAATAAAGTATGTAGTCCTTACAGTATTGTTCCTGTGATTTAACTTCCACTTTCGACCCAGTGATTGTTTCAAATGACTGAGACGCGAATAAATTTACAAAACTACCACTACTATTTTTACAACAAATCTATTCAGTCTCTAAGTTTGGTTAGACTTTTTTGCAACTACAAACGTTACAGCGAGGGCCCGGGGATAGTTTGGCGGGCTTTTCTCAGAAGTTAACACGGTGAGCTCGCCATGACACCCTTAGATGTCGAGTTAAAGGAGATGGAGCACAGATCCTGTGCACGTCCCAGGCAAAGGATGCATGGGTGCCACTGGCGCAGCAGGGACCGCAGGGAACATTCTGCTCCTGCAGCAGATAATGGCGCTTTGTCGGACTCCGTCTCTGCCCACTGCAAATCCAATTCATGACTTACTGATTCAATTTAGTGTGTGAGTTTGAGGCGAGGAAACAAATCCGTCGGTATGTCCAGTCTCACTCGGCTTCGAACTCAATTCTTGCTATTTCATACCCTGCCTGACTGGCTTCTCTCATTGGCGCGGCTATTGAGTTACTCTGTAATACAGAGAGACGGTGCTGCGATCACTTCGTGCTGCGTCGAGCAAAAGTGACATTTCCCAAGATCTGGTGGAAGCTGCAATTGAGTTTCCCTCGCTGCAATCTACAAAGGAAATGTTTATCATCCACATTTTGTGGCCATCATGAGAGTATCCACTTTTATATCTTTGTAGTTATTTCTCTTCAAGTATTTTCTCCCAAACAGGAAGAATCGTCTGCGCAATCAGCGCTCTGCTGTACTTGCCTGGATGTAACAGAGAAGTTGAATCGGCTGAACGGAATCCACTATATAATGAAACGAATTTGATTTGGTTGGTAACTCTCTCTGTTCCGATCTGATTCATAAGATAGGAGAACATTCTTCTTCCGCAAGACAGAGCGAGCATTGCAGGGGAGGGCAAAATACAGGGCGCCTCAAAGTCGAAGGTGTTTCTCAGACCTACCAAGTTTGATGCGTCGCGGATGTATACACAATTTACAAGGACCTTCTATTAGCTACAGGTTCTTCAACCGATTGAGTTTCCATTCTTAATCCGCTGCATGTAGTTTTTCATTAACTGGAATTCCTCTCAATTTCGCTGAGTAAAGCCCAAATATTTTCACTTCTTACTGGCACCAAATTTTGAATCTAGGTAATGCTGATATCCCCTATACCCTACTGAGAATTTCCGGTGATTTCTTTAGGTCCATTCTATTCTCTTGATGCTACTTGACTATCAAACACTCCAGATTCAGGATTTTGCTGGCAAAAAGGAAATTCTGCTGCTTGAACTTGTGCAGGTATTGATTGCAAATTTTGCTAAATTATGAAAGAATCAAGACTAGTCTATAGGTATAATTTATCATTTACAGAAAAATTCGACATTTTTGATGGATGGGTACTCCACTAAACAATTTCTAAGATAAGCAGCCATGCTATTCAGTTAACACCTGCTTCATCCCACCTGCGTGCTCTCCATAGAGTTATACGTGGTGGTTTGTACTTTGTTAAGCCATTACTAGCATGTTTTGGGCAACAGTAGGCCATTATTATTACTGTTAGCGCCATGGATCTCGTTCGTGTGCCCAACAAGGGTGCCGGCCGTTACCATAACGGCATCGACTGTGTGTTGGTGTCCTTCATTTTGGCTTTCAAATAAAGAAACTTCAGGATGGGCAGAAATTTAACTATGCTAGTAACGTAGCTTCAGATTAGCATATCAGGCCATGCATTGTATTAAAAATCTGATGTTTAAATATGGAGTGCACTTTGCAGTGACTGCATCATCTGTAGTGAAGACGTTAATTTGATCGAAGAAAATAGTCTGATGAGAATACGTGCAAAAAAAAACAAACAAACGGATTCCGATTAAAATACCGTGCGTCGTATTGCGAAAGAACAGAAAAAAGAAAACGCTGCTAGTTTACCACGTGTGAAAGACTGGAACCAGCAGACGATGTATAGAAGAGGAGCCTTTAATCTTCCAAGCTTAAGAGTAAGACGTCAAGCAGTACCTAGCGGTGTCTCCAGAATATTCAGTGAACTTATATGCAGCTAAATTGATGCTTGAATTGTCTCCTATCTCATCCCATGGAGTTCTATTAGCCCTTGAGATTCAGACAGAGAAAGAAGAAGCAACCAACCAAGTCAGTAAACTGTCTACTATTACATAGCTGATACATGTATTCTCCCTTCTATACTGTAACAGTGTAGATACGTTCAACTGCCCACTTCTCTAAGTGATTATAAAGCTCTGCTTCTCAAATTGAGAGAAGTTCATCAATGTTACTCTTCTCGCCCAGGATGTGCCTGTCAGTGGTATTGTCACGTGCAGTGGCTCAGCTATACACACCAACGATCTGCTAAAGTTGACACATCTGATTTGTTACGTCAACACAAGACTCTAACTTCGTATTTAATATTCACGTAAATAAACAGTAACATAAACAGTGCCCGCACTTCCCATTGTTTGTTCCAAAAGCTCAAATGAAGCATGAAGACCATTTCCTACTTTTGACTTTCGTCGTAAGCGCTCGCTGCGTAAGTGCACAGCTCGCTCTCTTTTCTCACAGCCCCGGTCACATATGAATAAATTTCTTTATTGGATGATGCATCATATATACGAAGCTCGTTTGCTACGTACAACAAACCTCAGACAATGAAAGACACAGATGCGTGACTTCTAAACGCGCCCCTCCTCTTGAAAAGGAAATATATATATCCCCGAGACTTCTGCGACATCGGCATTTTCGCATGTCTTGTCGAGTCAACGACGTTATTGCTCTAGACAAGGGTAACAATCTCAATAATTTCAAATTTAAAGAAAATCCAGTGCGATTGGAGCTATCTTCATAGCACTGGTGCCACGGCTACGAGCATATTAGATTAGATAGGCGGCAGTAGACGGACCAACAGGCCCATTCATAGAGAGCAGCCGCCGGGACGCACTCTCGTCGTTCGCGACGATTTGTGCGCGTGTTTGTGTTCGCGGATGGTGTGCGTGCGGGCGGCGTTCAAGTTCGTGCGCGGCGCTGCTCACTGCATCGCTGATTAAGTTAGGTTAGGTAAGGTTAGGTTGGGTTAAGCTAGCTAAGGTTAGGTTAGAAGGTTAGGATAGGATGTTGGGTTAGGTTAAGCTAGGTTAGGCTAGGTAGTGTTTATTTTAGGGGTGACGCGTGCAAGAAAGCTTACTTGAACGTAAAATCGTGGCGAACGAAGAGAGCGCTGCCGGGACTGACGGCCCGGCCCTCTATGAGCTATTACCCTTATGTCAATATTATTTAGATGATTGAGGACAAAAACAAAAGGGGGGGGGAGAGAGAACCACAGCCAAAGAGACGATTGTGCAAGCACGATTTATAGCTGCAGATCAGCGGAGCTTAGAAACGCCAAGTTAGTCGGGGTGGAATAGAAAAGGCTATGAATTGAGGTGGCCTCCGAAGCTTTGACCGTTAAGAGTTTGTCACTCCTAGAGGACGTATTCTTAGCTGTGGAGGGTGCCTTTTCAATGTTTCTCAAGATGATTTTTAAATGCGTTGACTTCGAGCTTTATCTGGGAGTGTTTGGCTGTTGTTACGCAGGCGATCATTAAAGTCTCTCTGAAAAAGTTCCGTTGTAGGTACGTCGTTGAAGCCATTCAGATACTTGAGTGTTTCTATTAGTTGCCCTCTAAGTGGCCTTTGCTCGAAAGAGATCAGGCCCAATTCCTGAGGGCAACACTGGTGTGGCTTTTTTCGCAGCCGAGATATCACGTTCGTAGCTCTGCGTTGGATTCTTTCCATGTTATCAAATCTTTGCCCAGATATGGTGACTAGAATTGAACAGCAATCTCTAAGTGTATGATTATTAGCCCTTTGTCTAAATGAACGATGATGTCCTTGGATTTGTGCTCGAAATTCTTGATAATGAATCATAGTGCTCTGCTTGCCTTTTTCACACTCTCGTCATCTTGCTGCCTGTGTTGTAATTTATTTGTAATAGTTATTACACAGTCACATTGTTTGGTGACGGCTGTCAATTCTGTCCCGTTCTGTGATGTAAGCCAGCAAGCGATCGACTGTGACGTCACTGTGGTGATAATTTCTCTCACAAAAATACTGAAGAATTGGCTGACTGTATTCAGTTGTCAGTGAGACAAACCCTCCACTTCCGCGGGCGGTCAGTGGTCGTAAAAAAGTGATGTAGCGTCAAAAATCTGCTACTTATATTATCAATATTTATTTCTTTAGCTAACCAGTTCCTGAAATGCCAGAAGTTTAATGTACATCTCACTAATTTTCTGATGTTTAAAATCTTATCGTTCAGTATTGCACCAGTTTGCAATATTTAGCAGGGAAAAATAATGAACTAAAACTGGTATTCAGATGTGAAAGGTGACCCCGTTGAAGGATGGCTAAGCTACCACAATCAAGACTTCTGTATGTGTTCAAAATGTTGCGACCTCGTTCTGGAGCTAATTTCCATTTACCCATACTACACCGTAAGCACAGCATGGAGGCAGATCTGGTGATGATAATCTGTTATTAAATATTTTGAGGGATGTCATTACATCATATTGCTGGCTCGTATACCAATCTACGGTAATCACTTCCAACATATAAGTACCTTTTTATGGCTTGCGTTTCTACCGACCAATGAGGGCTCGTTGGGGTGACTGCAGTTGTTACGATTGCTCTTCTGTAATATTCCTGGATAATATCAGCTGCTCTGATTACATCTGCAATTTTCATGGTTGGCATAAGCTGTTCCCCTAAGGACCTCACTTCCTGGTTCCTTAGTTGTGTTACTCCCAATATTTTGTGTTTTTTTCCAGTTGGCAAGAGTTCTGCGTAGCAATCTCACTCACAGTGTCATTACTGCATCCTTGTCTGTAGCTCAATACACTATGGCAATTGCTCATTGTCTGTTCCGCTCCGTAACGTTCGTCCATACGGACGGAGGTTCATAGAATTTCAGCACAATGCCACCTAATTAGCTGGGCTTCTTTGCAGACGGTCAGAGAAGGCCAAGCTGCTGTCATTGTTAGCCTGGCTTTAATTATCTCCCTTCAATGAACAATGAGATGTACGTATTACTGCGCAGCTCATTTCCCCTTTTCAACATTGTAATGCTACAGCGTGTAGCTAGTATATAGACTGAACGGATATATTGAGAGAACATTTTTTGAAAGTGACGTTTTCTATGCTGTTAAATTTATCACTGCTATGAGTAGCGATCTGAATTATTTTTACTATTTGCACATACAGTGCGGAAGCTCCCTAGTAAGAAAAGGGTGAGCCAAAGTAAATAATGGGTTTGTGTATGGAATGTTATGGATATAACCCCTGGAAAGAGTCATGAAGCTACAGGCTACTTTATAACAGTTAATGCGGCTGACTAACATCGTTTCCTTCTCATTCTTCGTACTCGTATTCATGAACTGTTTGGCCACTCTTTCTCTTCTTTCCAGGTTATATATTCATCATTGGGTACCTCGTTTAGCATATTAGGTACTTGTCCTTTACTCTTCAATTCTTGGGTCGCTGTTGCTGCTGTGGGGTTGGAAGGCTTGAAACTTGAGATCAAATCAAATATTATAAACACCGATGTGTTTCTACATATATATATACATATAATAGCATGTAGTATACATCAATAATGCAAATGTTGCGTGGAGTCTGCATGCACAGTTTCAGTTCTTGGCAAGTAGGGAAAAAAATCTCAACGAGTCTCTCATTTATTTTGGCACAGCATTTGGCCCTGGCCAATTTATTGCCTTCTTCAAAGTAAAAATCAACATCTCTGGTCCCTTTTTTCTTGAATTTTCTCTGTTTTTTTTTCTGGGTGATTATTTCCCCTGATTTTTTCCTGTTCTCTCTGTTTTCGAGACTGTTAGACGCCCTGAATCAGTAGCACAATCGTCCCAAACCTTAAAAGAGGTGCAAAAAATAACTTTTTCATGAGCAAGCGGCAAGCATGACTGAATTAAAATACTTAGTTCCCTGTAGCGTATCCATGATACAGAACAATGAGCCTTCAGTACATCTGCTTTTTCTTTTAAAACTCAACTTGAAGAGAAACTTCTTCGTCAATAGATGATAGAAAGCAGAAGGAAATGTGTCCACTGCCCTGTGCAAAATCATAGCTTCATCTCTGCTCTATGGATCAGCTACGGTACTGAATTTTTACGCCGTGAACGGCGAACTAACGTACTGTACAGTATGTTTCGATGTCTGGAGGATGTGTTAAACATCAGATGCAATAACCGCGCTAAGAGAAGTTGAAAATATCTCCCTAGTTTAACTGTCAAGAGTTATTTCAAGCAACAAATGCATCCAGATACAAAGGGATAATGATTTTCTCTCCGAGAAAAAGCTACTTAATTAAAAAATCTATAACCTGGCCTATTTTTCGCCTATCTATTTCGTTAAGACCGTGACACGAAATCTATAAATTAATGAATAAATAAATAAATATATAAACACACGACGGTCATTCTTAATATTAGATATTATTTAACAGGTGCCTGCTGTTTATCTCTCCAGCTGCGCTGAATTGACTAAACTTCATTGACCAGGTTGCTGCCTTGGATGCCTGGTGCTATGCCTCTCTATTTGGTATCGTGGGGTTTATCAAATGATTGAAAGCTTGTTGTTATCAGATAATTTCAGTAGATCAGTTCATATTTTACCTGATGAACATGCATTTTTGAGTAAGGTTTCGCTACACAGTAGGGGTGACTTTCGCTTGCTCAGCGGCTATAGCGAGATTGCTTTACCAAGTTGAACTTTAAGCGTTGAAGATGTCTGAAGTCCTTCTTAGCATGAGCATTTGTACTGACTTTTATCGTATTACTTCGGTGAAGCATTTATTTTGTCTTCATTTCATGATGTTACACTACAATTAAAGATTCTTTCATATTCTATTTGTTAATTTGAGAATACATAGAAGTTATTGTGGTATTCTTCCAGAACTCCTCGTTTTCTTTCACAGTTATCAGAAATCACGGATTGAGGCGTTTTGTTGTGAGGGTCTGGACCGTGTTTCTATGAGATTCCCATGAAACACAGTTTTACTCAATAGTATGGGATCAATGCGGAAAAGTCGGAACCTCACTATTAAACATTGCTGGTGGAGCTTTAATTTGGCTGTTTTTTAGGATAAAAATTCGAAAAACCTACATGAGGGCATATATGCATCAGCCATGGGATATTCTCTTCATTTTCGTACATCAATTGATCACAATGATTGCAAGCAAAGGCAATGTTTGGAAACAAAGGTGAGTTTACCCACCTCATAGTTCTATAAATGTTGAGTTTGTCATTGGTGTTACCTAACCTGAGTCGCATTAGATGTGGGGTAACACACATGACACCGGTACTCTGCAACACGCCTCAGGTCTTATTTAAGTCGACCGGAACCTCTTCATGCTCCTGTTAAATAATCTTCCTTCGACAATGCAGCCAAAACTTTCTATTCAAGAAGTGCCCGTGAGTGAACAGCATTACGAACTACGGCCATTTTGAATGATGACTGACTGCTTTAGAGGCGGTTTCGTGCTGGACTTAATTGCATGAATTGGAGGATTCTACTGCTCAGTAGAACTCAGACTGGCTGAGCGCACTTGTATGGCCATTGCAACGGGTTTTTCTTAATGAAGTGAGAACTGCACTTGTAATCATTGAGGGGAGCACAAGCCCCCCCCCAAAAAAAAAAAATTGCATTAGACTGATTTGCTTTAAACTTGGTAAACATGTGTAAAATTGAAATCTAAGATCTTTTCACTCGTGTAGTTTTTCCAATTTTCGCCTTGGAAAACGAGTTAATCAAAGAAAATAGAGGAAAAGGGTTTCCTACGGAAAACCAATCTCCTCCTGCAGTTTTTGAGCTACAGAGCTGGTTCTGATCTCAAACGAAGTAGAATTTGATCGTCTACAAAACTATTTTTTACTTTCTGAATTTCAATTTAGTTCTTAAGAAAATTTGGGAGCATTGAAAAATATTTCTGAAAATTCACGTTTTTTTCCAATAAATTAACCGCCACTCGTCTCCTAATCCGAAATTCAAAAAGTAAATAACGCTTTTCTAGAGGAATGAATTCTGCGTCGTTTGTCACCAAAGCGAGCTCTGTTGCTCAAGAACTGTAGGAGGAGATAGGTTTTGAAACTGGAAAAATGAGCTTTTCAGGAGAGCCCACGTCCGGTTTTCTTTGAATAACTCGTTTTCTATGACGAAAATGGGAAAAGTAATTGAGTATACCCCACATTATTCTTCGATTTTATATATATATGTACCAAGTTTCATACAATCGGTCTTAATAAAAAGAACATTTCTTTCAGTCGTATTCTCGAATTTCACCACACAAATTTCCCTCGAAATGGTTCAAATTTGACTCCTGTATTTATGATCCGATTTGAATGAAACTTCGCATAGGCATGTAAAACCGTATAATAATGTGGGTTGGACTCGTGCACTATTCCTTATTTTCACCACAGAAAACGAGTTATTCAAAGAAAACGATTTTTCCGTCTTTTGGAATAACTCGTTTTCCATGGCGAAAATGGGAAAAAGTGCATGAGTCTAAAAAACATAATTTTCCGATTTTACATAGATCCCTTGGTTTCTTTTATCAAATTCGACCAAAAAATATTTTCTAAACTTTTTTGTGTAAAATTGTTTTCACTCTTTTCTGGGTCCGAATTAGATAAAAAAAAATACTTGGAATCAATGTAAAATCGGAAAATAAAGTGGGTTGGACTTATATACTTTTTCCCATTTTCGTCATGAAAAACGAGATATTCAAATAAAACGGACAAGTCGTTTTCTTTGAATAACTCGTTTTCTATGGCGAAAAAGGAAACAAAGTACATAAGTTCAACCAACATATTTTACTGTTCTACACGCCTATGACAAGTTTGGCGAAGATCGAGCCAATAATAAAAAAGTTCTTGAAGCCAAAAAACGCACTTTCAAAAACGGTCCACGCCCTCCTCCCGGGGCCAGCCCCACGGCGACCCCCTTACGATTGCAGTGGCTGCCTAAAATTTTGCCTGCGTGATCGTCTGATCTATAGCTACTACTTTGTGGAATAAAACTAACTTTGGAAAAATCCGAGATTTCTGGGCGTGTGCCCTGTTAAGCGAAAGTGGGGCCAGGCTGAAAATTAAGGAAGCCTGAAGAGTCAATGTACTTCTTGTGGTACCAAATGTGAAATCTAAGCTTTATAGAAGTTTGAAATATTCTTGGCAGTGCTGTGGATACTGATATTAACTTTTTTTTCCCCACGTTCAAGTTTTATTTGTTCGTACCTGCCGATTGTAAGTTGAGTAGCAGATCGGCGAATGTAAAAAATACGCTATTTTTCGAAGCATAACCACGAAGAGGAGTGGCAAAGATATGCGGATTTCATGGAAGGTGCAATTCTGCTCGTTAAATTTTCTTTCTTCGACGTTTCAGCAATATATATAACTTTGTAGGCGAAACCATTATTCTTCTTTAATGTACGAAGAGCTAGTGCATATTAGGATCCGCCCATCGGAGCATGCCTGTCACGTCATACGATTACAGCTGTCATTTCTAAGTACGCAAACCTCGTTACCCTGCGGGAGCAGCGATCCAGGGAGACCCAGTGTTCCCCTGTGATACGTTATTTAAGCCCTAGGGACATCGTGTTGTCTGTCTCCTTTGTGTTTCCTTCAGCGTTAAAGCTACTTTCTCGTTCTTTCTTCTATTCTCTTCTCCTAATTCCTTATCTCCCATTTCACCCCTTTCCTTACCTATGTTCCATATCGATATTGATAGTCAAATTGATAGCTTACTGTGAAACCAATACTCTGTAGCTCTTTTTCATTTCCTTGCGTAATTATATTTATAACTTTAGCTTTATTTAGATTATCAGACTCCTATTACTCATGAATTTATTATTTATTTCAAACCATCATAGCCAAATAATTTGAAACTAGATGTACAGTGTTTGTACTGGATTTGTACGAGGCACCTTATTTGAACGAATCCATGATGCAGTGTCGAACGTTTGTTTATTTTGAATAACTTCTTTAAGGGCGCCCAAGTGCCCCTTCAACTTTCTATTCAAGATGTGTCCGTGAGTGACCAGCATTACGAACTACGACTATTTTGAATGATGACTGATTGCTTTAGACACGATTCCATGCTGGACTTTACCGCATGAATTGAAGGATTCTACTGCTCAGTACAACTCAGACTGGCTGAGCTCACCTGTATGGCCATTGCAACGTGTTCTGCTTAATGAAATTTGAACTGCACGTGTGATCATTCAAGTATCATCCTAATTCTTCCTCGTCAATTTTTGTCGATAACGTAGAAAAGTATTAACAATGTTATCGAAAGGTAACCCTGACACGGTAAAATGTCACAAAACTCGAGGAATAGACGAGTCGGCAGATACTGCACCGTTGAGTGAACACGGCAGACAGACGAGCTAATGCCAGCTTCTTCCTTTAAATTTTGTTTGCTAAATTGGGTGTTAGCGACAGTTCCTAGTCACGCGTTAACTACTGTAGTATGTAGTTTACTACTAATGCTAGCGGTGATGCTGCAGTTTCTGTCGCAGATGGAGTGCTGACAGCCTTTATTAGCCCGACTATGGGCCACATGGCTGCTCAATTTCTACATCTCCTTGCTACTGGAGAAGAAGCCGAGTTAATTTGGTGTCAGAGTACCGCTGCGTGTTTTAGCTATTCTGGTATGAGTTGCTTCCTCCATTTTGCACTGACATAAAGATCATTCCTCTGTTCTGAGTCGAAGACTAATG
Source organism: Parhyale hawaiensis (assembly GCA_001587735.2). Lineage (NCBI taxonomy): Eukaryota > Metazoa > Arthropoda > Malacostraca > Amphipoda > Hyalidae > Parhyale > Parhyale hawaiensis. The sequence continues at coordinate 1,625,705 of LQNS02278087.1, forward strand.
GTCTTCAACGAAGTGATGAGATCAATTCACTTGCCTATGACACCATACACACCTCACACACACACTCATATATATATACATATATATTCTTTTAAATTTACTTAAAGTCTATGCAAATATAAATATACATATACTGTAGACAGATATTGTTGGTGTCAGTTGCATTTTCTGTGGACAGCATTCGCATTCATTCATCGCAGTGTTTCACAGATGTTTCCTACTTAGGTGTTTGTGGCATTTGTAACTCACATTGCCTAGGGCCGATGTCACACTGCCATCCTTCCCCCTCCTCCCTCTCTCTCCCACCTGACCTTTCTACATTGCTCTAGTAGTGGAAAGCTATAAGGAAGAGGGCTGTACAGTCTATGTTGGAATCTATTACGCTAGTAATTAATGTATACACACGTGACTGTCAGCGTTGTTGCATAAAAATACACAACTTCTGTAAAATGCAATAAGTACTGTTCTTGCAGCCGGGTATGACTAGACTTATTCAATCATAATAGGACCATCACCTAAAGAAACTAACTCAAAATTCCTACTGAACTGTCGAGTTTACGCTATCATTTATTTTGGACATGTGATTTGCATTGTGTCCGGCAGGTGAAGTGGCGCTCTACAGTGTTACAGGTATAGCAAAGTAAAACTCCCTAATTCAGAGCCTCATGATTCACCTAAGCGCTAATTCATGCGAGTCGTGATAATATTTACGGTAATTTGAGCATGAGTAGAACTTATCTTTTACACTTGAACTTCCGCCAAGGAGTATTTATCAGCAAAAAATATTATTTACGAAGACTATTTTACTCAATGCAACCACTTAACACTTTTATGCAAATCGAAAATACAAATTTTCGAGCTAGCCAAAAGGAAATACAACAGTACACCGAATGTTTAGTTGTAAACAAAAAGCTGTAAACTTCATAATATACATAATTTTCAAACTTTGTATGCGAATGTTTTTTATAATCTACCACATTGTGCCAAGGAAAGAATGTGGACGTAATCTACTTAGATTTTGCTAAGGCTTTTGACAAGGTTGACCACGGAATCCTATTGTTGAAACTTTCCCGCATTGGTATCAGTGGAAAATGCCT
>LQNS02278087.1:1627747-1644845 GCA_001587735.2 Parhyale hawaiensis
CGGTTACGTGCACTGTGGAGATAATTCGCTGCTGGCTCTCTCTTTGGTCGCAAACTGCGGCACGACAGAAGACACCCAGCAGAGTGACTCCACACACGTGGGGTGATGTGAGCAACGTCACCTGGACTTCTTCCGAAGACTCTCAAGGTAAGGTAACAGTTGCTGAAATTCAGGCGCTGTAATTCACGCAGTACTGCTGCGTGCAGATATTGCTCTGCACGTGTGTATTCAGAGCTCGGACAGTTGACGACAAGTAGCTGATAGAATTTGACAAAGCGATATCATCAATAGGAACATTTACAATTCATGGCGTTTCGTATTTAGCGCAGTTCCTCTGCACCATTCAGTATTGAGTTCATACAATAGAAATAGAAATTTCTAAAGCAAATCAAATAGCTTATTACAATAGTCAATTCAGCTTATTATTCGTTGGGCGTCGACCTGGCTTCGCTGTTGCGGCTACAGTTACCGGCTCTTTGGCTCCGCTGGTTCTGCTACAGTTATAGGCCAGCTGGCTCTGCTGGTTCTGCTACAGTTACACGCCAGCTAGCTCCGCTGGATCTACTAGTTACAGGCCAGCTGGCTCCGCTGGTTCTGCTAGTTGCAAGCCAGCTGGCTCCAGAGCAGTATTCGGCTGCATTTAATCGCATATTATAATGAAATATTGCGCCAGCTACAGAAATCTACGACCTGTGCCCTCTATTCGACCCTCTCCATATCTGATAAAGATCAGTACCCCCGTAGAAGCTTTGCAAACATCAGATGCCGAGTAAGCAAGTCAAGCGCCTTCAGTCTCTTTGATACTAGCATGAAATTTTCCAGCCTGCCTCTACTGCGGCTATGAAACTTCGTCCTAGGATGAAAAGAGATAGAAGAAAGCTAGGCACAAGTGTTCAATGAGCCTGTTGCATTAACACGATAAACCCGCACATGTAAAATAGGAAACAAGAGGATAGCCGGTACCGGGTGCTGGGCTGGGTAACAGGAAATTCTGTGGTAAAATGTTCGAATGTCGCTGCAATTACGGAGCTCCTGGCACCAGATTTAAGTCTTGTACTTCAACTTCCAAACGGAACATTGCCTCGGCTGGGAATCCAAACCCGCCCAAGTCTGCGTACGGTTCCTTCTCATCCGGCCACTCCATCGGAATTGGATCCGACGTTACGTGCTTATTTTTCTCGTCAAAGCTCATAGATCCCTGAATTCTTGCAGCGCAGCGCCATGCAAATCCTGGGCATCAAATGGATGTCTTGAGGAGGCTAGTTCTATTCCAGACATGCCGTCTCGGCGTGGCGTTGCTCATGCTTCCGTTGGGCTTGAGCATCGGCGCGTGAACGATAAACACTGGCGTCTTGCTGCAGCTGCAGCGCTCGCAACGTTACAGGGGTTCCCTTTACTGGGGCAGGAGGTGTATACTTTCTACATTCCCCAAAAGTGGCGTTGGAGGAATTTCAAATATAGGTAACAGATAACTACTAACTACGACAGTTTTCACTCATCCAAAAGTAATGTGGTGCAAGACACATCACCTTGGAAACACAGTGACACCAGCGGAGCGAGGCTTGCAACTAAACCTACTGTATCGAGAAGCTCTCCTTAACATTGTACGCTGTGTTTACTCTACCTTACTGATTCGCAGTGGCGTGCGCAGTTATTTTGTGCAGAATTATCTTCCCGCAGAGGTTACAAGATCGAATTGGTGCTCTGTCTGCTCTTTCGCACTTTTTGATGCACTTGAGGTGGTGAAATGAATTACGAGGGCAGTCAGAAGTGTGCTTGGGACACTGGGATGATTGTTCTGTCATTTTCGATCGCCTAATTTTTTTAATGAAGGGAAGTCAGCTGTACAAAATGGTAGACTTTTCTACAGATGGCTGCTATAATCACAATAAAAAACCTGTACAACCCATTTAATCAGTGCATCTATGTAAAATTAAGTTAGTAAACGGCTGTAGCTGATCCTACATTTTTCAAGGATCATCTGAGTTTACCATTAATCGCACATATTTTTCCTCTGTTACTTGATAGAAAAAAACAAGCATTTATGTGCCAGTACCATTTTATCAAATTCACAAGCGTTTGTTCCAAGAAAAAATATAAATAAACTTTGCCTCAGAGGACAGCAGCTTCTGATTTTATTTGATTATCGCTTCACGAATATAATTATTACTACTGTAGAGGACCCGTGCGTGAAAAAAATCAACGCAGTAATCGATATATTTGCTCTCTTCTCTAACTCGCCGTTTTCACATTTTCTCGCTCACGCTTATTAGCAGCTCTTATGCTCTTTTGTATTCCTTCTGCTTCGAGTCTCTTTTGTCACTGTGTCGCAGAGGCCCTCCATATCTTTTCATTGGTAGCACGCCTGCATTCTAGAGACTGTAGTAGTCTCGTTCTTCTTTTACGTTCCCTATCCTCCTTCTTAATTGATCATGCGTCTTCCAAAGTAATATCTTCTATGAAGAGTATACTCCTTCATTTGAAGCATTGTCTTTTGGCCCATTGTGAGCAGTATATGTACAGTTATACAACTTCAAACTTATAAGAAAGAAAAAATAACACGTCGGCAAGAACGACCCACTATCAACCTCACTACAGCAGCACACAACCGTCAGTGAGGGTTGGCTGCGTGATAGACGATTGCTATTAAGTGGGCGGAGGAAATGCATCATCACTAACATCGTCTCAGGTCATTTTGTCGGACAGGGCAGACAAAATACTAACTCATATTTTTTCATGTAATACCGTTGAAGCGTAAAGATTTTTTTTTGCCGGCACTGTAGAACAAAAAAATGATACGATACTGTATGGAACATCCACGGGTCACACTATGCAACTGAAGTCATCAGATATGCCAATGAACAATGGCATTATTTAAAATGTGAAAGTCTAAATAGTATTATCTTTAAAAGATAAAAACATAAATTAATCAATTGAAAATACGAGGAACCCAAAAATTTTTCAGAAAATTTCTCTCCTAGTGCCATTACTAAACCAAAATCAACTAGAGCACTCTGAAAGCGGCACTCGGCTCACTGTGATTTGAAGCAGAGCCGAGGTGTGTTGCCATTGCCTCATGGGTGTCACCCTGAATCTCGTTTAACCTCTTTGGCGTTCAGATCTGGAACTATCAAGGTACTGCTTAAGGGACTTGATCCTTACGGAGGTGTGGACCCGGTGGGTATGTTTCCTCTGTTTTATAAGCAGCTTGCTGATGTTCTCGCCCCTAAGCTTGGAGTGATCTTCCGGCGTTTGATACGGCTAGGGAATTTTCCCCATTGTTGGCGTACTGGGAATATTACTTCCATTCCCAAGGGTCCAGTGTCGAACCATGTCGCCAATTGCGGACCTATTACAATGACGCCCATTTTGTCGAGGGTGTTCGAGAAATTGGTCGCTGCTAAGCTTGGACATTTTGCTGAGGCTCCGGTTTTGTTGCCTGCTGGTCAGTTTGCATACAGAACTGGTTTGGGCTGTTGTGACGCACTGTTATCGGTGTCACACAATTTGCAGTCTGCATTGGATTGTGGGTCTGAGGCACGCCTGGTACAGTTGAACTTCAGTACGGCGTTTGACAGGGTCAACCACAGGTGTCTATTGTACAAGTTGGAGTCGTTTTGTGTGGGAGGTAGGGTTCTTTCAATCATTCGTGATTTTGTTTCTGAGTGAACGCAAAGTGTGTGTGTTGACGGCGTTTTGAGTGCCTCATTCGCAGGGCAGTCATGTGTCCCTCGGGGTAGCGTACTTGGCCCGCTGCTGTTCGTTCTATTTACTAGTGACATGCTCTCCTCGCTAGAAAACACGATGATCAACGATACCGACGATTCCACCTTGATGGCAGTGATACCTGCCCTCAGCATGCGTAATGATGTCGCCAAGTCTGTGAATAGGGATCTGTTGCACATTAGTGCATGGTTCTCGGCCTGGAGTATGAAGCTGAATGCCAGTAAGACCAAGTCTATGATTGTCAGTCGGACTAGGACTCTTTTACCGCAGCATCCGCATCTAAGGATAGATGACACTTAGCTTCAGGAGTCTAGCTCTTTGGAGATTCTCGGTGTTGTCTTCGATAAGAAGCTTACCTTTGAACCGCATATTAGGCGACTGATGTCACGTGCTTCCAGTAAGATTAGGCTCCTGCGTAAGGTAAATTCTGTGTTTGGTGACAGGGAGGTTAACTGCAGATGCTTTAATGCTTTTTTGCTGCATGTGTTGAAGTATTGCTCAACGGTCTGGGCTTTAGCTCCTGACAGTCACTTGCGTCTGCTGGACCGACTTGTTAGTTCAGCCAGCGGGCTCTGTGCCGAAAAGGATCTGGTGTACCTGTCTCATAGGAGAGAGGTTGCTGGACTCTGTATGTTTTATAAGGTTTTCAACAATGAAAGACATTTGTTGTATTCATCTGTCCCAGCCCTCAAGGTCTCACGAAGAATTACACGTGCTGCGGTTGACGCGCACTCTTTCTCTTTAGAGACTGTTAGATGCATAACTCGTCAGTTCAGTCGGTGCTTTGTGCCCTGGTCTTTTGGGGATTGGAATTTGCTGCCGGCGTCGGCTTTCGGTCGCGTTGGCCTGCAGGCGTTCAAGTCAGCAGTTAATGGTTTTTGTTGGATTCTCTTTAGCAACGTTTCGGGCTTCCTTGTGTTGAAAACTAGTTCATTTGGGTTGTACTACCTGTCCGTGGTGGCCCGGGCGTGAAGTTTTAATAGTAATACCTCAACTATGCTAGTAAACGGTAACAAAAAATTCAAATTGATTCTGAAACCATGATATTCTTTGTATGAACTCCAAAATCTAGTCATTTGTGCCTTTTGATAGTAAAAACAATTAATGTTATTTTCTTAAAAACCCGTTCATGACTTTTTAAGTTATACTGCTAACAAAAATTAGAACAAACACATGAGTCGAACATACAAGTGAACCAGCCGATCTGCACCAAAAATTTAATCATTAATGTCTTTTTACATTACTAACAAGTCATATAAATTTCATAAAGTTTCATTAATTGTTTTTTCACTTATTGGGCTAACAAGCTCAAAATTAAAAACAGTAACAAATCAACTGACGGATCATTACAAAAATTTGCCCATTTACTCTTCGTGATATACCTAACAACTCATGTAAAGTTAATAGAAATATGTCAATACCTTTTTCAATTATAGCATTGAAAAAATGAGGCAGCCGGACAAACAGACGAATTGACAGATCTGCACCAAAATTTGATAATCTGTTCTTCCTAACATAGCTAACAATGCCTGAAATTTCGTCAAGATCTGTCCATAACTTTTGAGTTCTCTTGATGACAAACAGACAGAATAACAGACAGGCTAACCCAATGAAATCATAACCTTCTTGGCGGAGGTAATAAATGGTGTCTGGTATGATAGCTTAACTCTTGCTTTGCATGGCACAAATCAGGTTGTAACCATTGGCAGCGGCGATGTGATAGTGGCCTTGATTTTGGATAATTTCAGAGTACTAAAATTTATTAGTCTCTAATTTGCTTTCAAAGCAAACCTCTAGAATTTGCTTTCTCTTCGTACAAATGCAAGGCAATTACTATTCACTACCCGGACAGCTAGGCGCAGCAAAATTTGATACAAACGAACTTTCACTGACTGTGTTACCAAACGCAACATTGTCACTTATCAATATGATTTAAACTTACTTTGAAATTAGTAGAATTAATCTACGGAGAAAAGTTCAAAACTTGCAGAGTAATGTATATTTTCAGGAAATCCAGAAATCTATGTAATTCTCCCTGTATATAGTACGCACTCTCCCTAGAAGCCTCCTCGGTCAGCTGTTCTTACCCTTGTTCTCCAAATGAAGCTATGTGGATATAATTAAGTTTACAAATAAATTACAGCTAACGCAACATTTCTTAAAAGCTTTCAGTTCTTTAAAGTTTACTATTCAGTTATTGCAAAGAGTAAGCAATAATATTATTGAACATATTTATTTAGCTAAAACTTCTAAGCAGCCACATGGCTACAATGGCCGTGAGAGAGAAAAGTGAGTTATTGGTGGCGGGTGGGAGGTCTAACGAGCAACAGTCTCAACATTCACTGGGGCCCTCGATGCTTACTGATTAATGAGATCCGAAAGAGCGGACATGCTTGCAATATTACAAATAAATTGTGTCGCGATGATGCGCTTCATTAAGCTTTGCTCGTTCGTGCGACAAATTCGTATCGTTGAAAAATAAATCATTCAAGACCACGCTTGCTGTGACGCAGGCGTAAATGAATGACTGTCGCCAGCCTTAAATTGGACGTCTACTGCGCGGGTGCAGTGCAGTCTTCAGCGTTTCACTGGCCTAGATAGCAATCCACTGCATTAATACACTGCGCACGGCCCGCTATTGTTCCAACTAATTGTTTTATTTTTGAAATACTTTTAAGCAAAAATACATATCTCATATTCGAGTGAAGTGCGCAACACGGTAAATAAGACTCTTTGGCATCTTTTTCTTTCACTGTGAAGTTTCCACAACAATATTAATTTGTCATTGCTTTTTTAGAGATGATTGTGCGTCACGATATCATGTAGTCCAATAAACGACAGTATAATATAATACAGAACGTGCTAAAGATCTTACGAATGAACAAAGGGATTTTGATGTGCTGTCAATATAAGAATTTTCGGTCGATATGATAAGGAAGTGCAACGGTTCGTGAGAGATCCCTCCAGCCGGACGAAATGTTCTGTTAATGGGAACTGAAAGTCACACACACACCAGCTACTAGGGCGCTTGCTACTAAGTTTAAAAGTGTATAGTTTATTGACAAATGAATAATTAACACATGAAATATGATATGCAATAGACCACACCATACACTGACTGGACACTGAAATCGGGCCTCTGGTAATTGGGCCTGGAGGCTGACTTACGTAAGTGTTAATAAAATGAGTTCTAATAACCACAGAGACCTCAAACAATGATTATTTTCTTCGTTGTACAATAAAGAATGTGTTGCAGAGTAGGGAATCTAAATTCACAATCATACAACTTCAGTAGAAGACATGCATCGTGCCTTTCCGGACACGAAGAAAAATTGAAAATTCATAATAATTTCTAGGAATATTAAAATTTCATAGAAAAAATTACTCATAGATACTACACCTAATGTACTTTAATATCACATTCAATTGAGTTTTTTCCAATGACAGATCTGAAGGAATAACCTTAAAAGCTGATGTATGTAGAGCATTCGATCGACATTATTTTAATGGCCATAACAAAAGTGAGGTAAAAAAAAACAGAGATCAATTAAAAACTCAGTAATACTACACTGGTTCCCACCAATGAACTAAAAATACATGTTTAACTATGAAATAGGGATACCAAGACAGCCGTTAAATGTTATTAAAAGATAGCAATAAAGGTTTATACAACCCTTCTTTACTGGAGCCATCTAAAGTTTCACATCGTGATTGTCAATATCATTTCACATAACTGCCTAGGTATACTACACCACATTGTGGTTGGCTACATTATATCACTTCATTTTTTCCCAGTTTGCATCACTGTTTGGTTGCCTAAGTTGAATCACATCATGGTTGCCGGAGTTAAATCACTTCTCAGTGGCCTACATTGCATCTCTTCATGGTGGCCAATTATGTATCACTTAACACCTGTCAAAGCTACATCACTTCTCGGTTGACGATGCAATATCACTTCATGGCTGTCAATACTGAATCACTTCATTGCTTTATGGTGGCCAGTGCTTCATCATTCAGATCATTTCAGGGCAGCCAATGCTGTATCATTCCACTGCCGCCAATGCTACATCACTTCACTGCTTCTAACGCTATATCACTTCCTGGCGGCCAGTGCTTCATCACTTCACTTTTGGAAGGGCTCCATCACTTCATGGCTGCAGGCTGCTCCAACTCACCTTTCTGGTCTGCAGTCTGTTCTGATTTTCACTTAGCCCATATAGCTACCTAATTCCTTTCAGGAACATTTTCATCAGCTGTTTACTTGTCCTTTCATTACAAATCGTGCATACCACAAATTTGAGAAGCGTCTGTTCTACAAACTGAGACTGTTCATTTCACTAACTATTGTGAAATAAGTTTACTGCATATATCAAAGGATGTCACAAACAGTTGCTTTTTGTAATTACACTTTAAGCCTTAATATTTTTATGAATTTTTGCGTATAGAAGTTCTAGAAGTATGTACAGGTTGCCAGTCATTACTGAATGTAAAATAATTAAGTCAAATAAGCTAAACAAAGTATGGAAAAGTAATGGGAGAACATATTGGGATTGGTTGGGATCACTGTCACCAACTGATCGCCATGGTGATGCTGCTTAAAACTTTTGCACCTTATCTAGTTGTATGAAGCTAGTTCGTGGGTCCATGCATATTACTGGCAATTGTCTCTACCTCGTTTTAACTGATGTCCCGGACTTGATGACTGTGTCAGTTGGCTCCCCTATTGGCACTTCAGACCACTCACATCGAGTTATGTCACTGAACCTGAACCAGGATATTCCTGTGGTAGACACCAGGAGAGTAGTGTTCGTTAAGAGCAGGGCTAATTGGGATGGTATCACTGGAGCAGTAAGGGCGTTACCCTGGCCCCAGATTATTTGTAGTGATGATCCTATCTATGAGCTTAACGCTATGACTGTGTCTATTTTGGAGAGCTATATCCCGAAGAGGACTATTCATGTGAGGTTTCGGGATAAACCATGGTCTGACGACTAATGTTGGTTAGCTCTTGAAGCTAAACAAGCGGCTTATCAGGCTTGGCGGCGTTCATGTGACTGCACGTAGTGGCAGACATGTGGATCGTAGGGCCGAGGCTAAGCGTGTGTATGAGAGGGGACAGCATCTTCAGAGGTAACGTTCCATGGAGTCTACTAAATATTGACTATCCACATCGTAGGTGGAGTGAGCTAAAGGGTTCAGCTTTCGGAGCTGAACCTTCATTGCCGACCCTTGTTTGTCCTGGTGGAGGTATCATTGCTGATCCCTTGGCTAGGGCGGAACTCTTGCCGGCTCACTTTAATAGGAAGCAGAGCAGAGATGTGTTGTCATTGCCGCATGGATGTCACCATGAGCCTCGCTCAACCTCTTTGGTGTTCAGACCTGGCCTGCAGGCGCTTAAGTCAGCTGTTAATGGCTTTTTGTTAGACTTTCTTTAGCAGCGATTCGGGCTCCCCGGAGTTGCACACTGCATCATTTGGGTTGTACTACGTGTCCGTGGCGGCCCGGGCGTGAAGTTTCAATAATAATATAAAATTACGTCTTCGACACGGTGCAGTTAGGTCCAATTGCCGGACCGAAATCTGCGTTAGTGGCCAGTGTCCAGTCAATGCATGGTGTGGTCAATGAATATGCAGTTTATTGTCTTGTTCACAGATGACATCATAAAAAGCCTTGCACGACCCTGCCAAGTGGGGCAAAAGATTAAGGGGAAATTTCATCACCGTTTTCGTTGCCAACGAATTGGAGGTAGAGTACTGTGGTGAGTGGGTATCATTATCTCTGCCAAGAGGTTATGTTTTCGTCGAGTTTTTCTTTTTGATTGTCTGTTAGTCGTTTTGCCTGTCACCAAGATAACCCACAGAGTTATTGACGGATTTTAACAAAATTTTCAGCGATTGTTAGGTATGTTAGGAGGAACAAATGACTAACTTTTGTTTAAGATCTATCAGCTTGTTTATTTTTGCCTCATTTTTCTTGATGCCATAACTCAAAAAGGTATGGACGGATATTGATGAAATTTACATGAGTTGTTAGGTATATTAGAATGAGTGAATGACAAAATTTCTGTGATAATCTGTACGTTCGTTTGTTTGCGGCTGTGTTTATTTTATGCTTGTTAGCACAATAACTCAAAAAGTTACGCATGGATCTTTTTGAAATTTACAGGAGTGCTTAGTAATAATAAGAGACGTATATGATTAAACTTCGATGATGATCGGTTAGTTTCTTAGTGTGCTTGACTAATGTTTGTGAGAATATTTAGAGCAGCATAACTCAAAAATTCATCAACGGATCTGCAGGAAAATGACTGAATTTTTTATTAAAAGGCACAAATAATTAGATATTGATACAAAACATTCACGGTTGCAGAACCAATTTGAATTTTTCAATATCGCTGTCTTGCTTGGCGGAGGTATGTGCTCTCAGAGTGCTCTAGCTTATAATAAACTGGCTGGTACAGTACCATCATGGTTTGAGAAGGAGTGAAAAACAGCTGCGCTAGTAATTGCCAGCATTTCTGTGAAGCTCCACTTCCATGGCTTGATGAAAAAAGTTGATCTCTTCCTAAAGAGCTTGTCTTCATGCCGGATAATGCCCCTGCTCAATCTGCAAGAGGAGCAAAGGAGTATCTGGCATCTCTGGGATTCAAGCATGAAAGCCTGATAGTGTGGCCGCCAAATTCTCCAGATGTGAATTGCATTGAAAATTTTGGGCCAACATCAAGAAGAAATTCTAAACTGATGGTAAGCAATTCACTTCGAAATAGTTTTTAAGCCAGATATTACCATGAAAACGTAGGACAACGTTTGCAAGTGTCGGGCCTTAGTAGTGCTCCAATCACTACTAATGAATTTATTGGTAAAGATTCATTCGCTTTCGTGGACGAAATTGCACAAATGCCGTCTTACAATGGCTTCACTATGGCAAGTTTTGACATAAAACCGTTATTCACAAATTTACTTCTAGAAGAAATTAACAACAGCACGGCTGATCAGCTCTACTTCAAAACAGAAATTGTGGCATGTCATAAAAAGTGCTCTGTGGTCTGTGGATGATACAGCAATTAAAAAATTAACTGAATCTGTGAATGAGCTAATTTTTACGTCATCCGATATAACGGCCGTTGCATTAAAAAACTAGAGCACTATGAGAGCGCATACCTCCCCCAAGTAATGCAACGGTATAGAAAAATTCAAATTGGCTCTGATGCCATGATTTCTTTTGCATCAACTCCAAGATCTAATCATGTGTTTATTTTAATAGTATTAAGATTTTCTGCAATTTTTCTGAAGATCCTCTTATAAGTGTTTGAGTTATGCTGCTAACAAACATTACGACAAGCATAAGTTGAACATACAAACGAACCAACCGATCTGCACCAAAATTTAATCATTTATATCTTTTAATATTACTAACAATTCCTATATATTCCATAAAGATAGATTTAGAAGTTTTTGAGTTATTGCGTAACAAACATTATGACAAACACAACTCAAACTTAGAAACGAATCAGCCGATCTGCAACAAAATTTAATCTTTAATTCCTGCACGTTTCATAAAGATTCACTGAAAACTTTTTGATTTATTGCGCTAAAAAACGTAGAATCAAATACTGTAACAAACATGTGAACGGAGAAACAGATCATCACAAAAATTTTCTCATTTACTCTCTATGATATACCTAACACCTAAGATAAAAATGAGGCTGACAAACTAACGGGTGGACGGATTTTCACCAAAAGTTAATCATCCGTTTCTACAAACAAACCTAACAATCCCTGTAAATTTCGTCAAAATCCGTACATACGTTTTTGAGTTATTTTGATGACAGATAGACAGATAGACAAAGAGATAAACAGACAAAATCGACGAAAACATAACCTCCTTGGCGGAGGTTATAATTTGTGTTTTGTCGTAGTCCAATTAGTCTCTTCGTAAAATTCGTTCTTCGTTACGTATTAGATTAGTTAATTCAACATTGTTCGTTGTAATATCCTTTTTGCGTTGAATTCTACTTTTGTTTAACTCGTGAGACAAATATTGTGGTTCCATTAATCTGTCAGAATATGATACAAATTGGAATTTTTACTGCTTAGAATGTCAGACTTCAAAATGGTAATATTGCAAACTTGCCACACCCTCTATACGCGTGTTATTCAAGCTTTAAATAATCATTTACCCTAAAATGTATTTTTCAAAACAGTAAGTAATTGGGCTAGTGTCGTGGATGGAGCTGTACGCAAACAAAACAAGTACAATACGTTTTGAAAATTTCTGTTTTTTCGGCCTGATGGCCGAAAACTAGGCGTCCAATTCGACAGCATACTTCACAGGGAGCAACGGGAAGATTCATCTGGACTAAATAAAGCTTAATGTAACCGCCATGACGTCACATCGACAATTCAAATATATTGCGTGAGGAGGGGGAACCGTTCGCAGCAATTAGTAGGAATTCCTGCTGCCAAGCGAAGTGCAGTGTTAGTTTTATGGGGGCAACACATGTGCAGTTGTCTTAATAGAACAAACAGAAATAGAGAATTCGTTACTGTTCACTGCTATTTTTAATATGAAACCACATTATGTTTGTGAAGTCGATAATGGGAGTTTGAAACTTGAAAAGTTCTGTGATGTTTTCAAGTCATATAGCTTCTAGTTTTTTCCAACGCATCGCTGTGTTTTTAACATTGTAGCCGTCCAAATTCCATTCTTGCCTTTACGAACACGATGTAGCTCCATGTTTTTCATTAACATTAACGCATTCCTCCTTCTTGTTTATTTTGTTCAAACTACACACGTTGCACAAATAATACCGACCCTACAGGTGGGTTGACTGCAGCTGCTGCTGCTAGTTGTTCCGCCTCTTCACGCAACATATTTTGGGTAATTGTTTACGAGAGGGGCTGGCGTCCTGTTCTATTTTTTTTTTTATAAATTAATTCGTTTTTCTTAAGCCAATTATCAATATTATATGCATTGAAGTCGACGTAATGCGTTGTTATCGAGTTATAAAGTATTAAAGTTCTTATTTTGTCCTGTACAAAAAGTGAAGGTTCCGCGTTTTAGGAAATGAATGGGCGGAAGCTAACCGTTGCTCTCTGTTTCCTGGTTCAGATCATGTCAAGTACCCTTTCGAAACCGACTTTTGGGTTACGGCAGACTGGATGTTCAGGCTGAAACTGTCAGGATGAAGAAGCGGGAAATTTTTATAATGTCTTCTACAACCATTGCTTTATGTACTACTTAATCAAATGAACCAAGAGAAGGATTAATATTTAGATTGAGTGAATACATCACGTGAGGCAAATGCCCTTGGGAACCTTATTGAGGAAGTCCATAGCAGATTTTCAGGTGCCGTGGGCTACGCAGCCCAGCAGCCGCTCGCCGAGAAGCAATCTGATTTCAGCCGGGCATGTTCTTGCTTGTCATAAATGTCTATTTTCCTCTGGAAATACTGGCCATGACTTGGGCAGGTTATGCGCTACGCTTCAGAGATCTTACGTGCCCGTATCACAATTAAAATCTAAAGTGATGCCGCGTGGTTCCATCGTACGCAGCGACCGCTGGTGCAAAGCTGCGACATTTTTAATGAAAGCGACAGGCAAGCTGGTGCGAGAACTACACTGTTTATGCTCAGTATGCAATCTGGACCTGCTGCTAATGATTGGACACTGTCAAGACACAGTGACTCCTATCACTCGTCATTCAGTGAGCGTCTTTCTGTTAACGCAACGATCAATAGTTTCCGTCAGTAACTTAGATTTCACGATCGTGTTTTCGTAAAGCAGCGAGCAACAATAAACTGGTAATGAGGTATCTGCGGAGAAACAAAATAGAATGCATGAGAAGAGACAAGTACAAAACTTATGAATAGAACGCAACAGATACAAAATGAAGATTTCATAACCTTCGCTAGGGATTAGTACCTGTATGTATCATTAATGATCCGTGAGGTTGGGTTGTAATAATTCAGGGCTACCACTCTTGGAGAATTTTCCCTAGATCTTGGGAATTCGAGCTTGTCTCGAGGAGTTGGCAGACCAATTTGGGGAATTTTACCCTGCCTTGTAGCCGAAATTGCACCAATAATTAACTCTTACTACATGCATTAAGGTAGGCATAAAGTGTCTGTTTCTATTGTTTCATAACTATCTGGGGAATGTTCCAGGATCTAGAGAAGTCTGGGGCTCCCACCCTCACAATATGAAAAAAATCTTACTAGCAGCGCTGTGTTGATTGAAGGTTGGCCCATCACGTCCCAAGGGTTATTTTTCAGGTCTCCTGTGTTTTCTTCCTCTTCTTTCTTCAGCTGACACTCAGTGCTTTCTTTCTTGTTTTTCCAGATTTGTTGTTCCCTTGCACTGTGTTCTGAGCTTGGATTCCTCGTTTCTCCTCACACACTTGCCGTTACAGAATAACTATTAATATTATTAAAAAACACATTCTGGTATCAGGCGGTGACTGACAAATTCAAATGAAGCATTAAGCAAGTTCAGGATACCTGAAACATTACAGAGAAATGCCACTCAAAACGAGATTTGTGGCTGACTTTAGCGCTTGCAGGCCAACGCGGTTAAACTCGAACCTAGCAATGAGCTTCACACCGACGAGCATCGGATATTCTGCGTTCCATACACGCTGGGTAAAAAAAAATTATGCCCAGAGAGGCAGACATGAAGCCGAGACAACCTGAAACATCAATTACGTGTTTGATGATAACATGGCAAAGACAGCACGGTAATGACAATGGTGCGACAGAAAGTGCGGTCTGGTGATTATCACCCGCGAACAAAGGAAGAGAGGTGATAATGTTTTCGTCGAAGATTTAAGTATATATACATATACATACTTTTATATATGTTTGTATGTCTGTTCACACAATAAGTGGTCGAAGGAGTTGAGCAATTTCCATAATTTTTTGTAGGGAGTTTGGTGGGTACACCTAGATGTGACCCATGCCAAAACACCAGTCCTAGCTGGCCATAAAAAATGACGGCGTTGAATTTTCCACAACTGGTCGAATCTGCCTCCGCCGCGGAAGATCGTCTCACGCCTCGATGATTCTCATTTTTTCTATGTTATTATTAAGAGATCTGAATGGGGCTGTGACAGCAGCGCAAGCCTTGTTGGACACAGCATCCATCTGAGGAACTAGGATTAGCTCGCCATAAAAAAATGACTTCGTTGAATTTGTTAACACCGCGGGTGATGGTCTTCGCCACGAGGCGTTCTATGTCGTTCACTCTTGAAAATGAGCCCAGTGGCAGACCTCAGGACAACGTGGATATTGATGGTATGAAAAGTGTAGTAGAAGCGGTTACGTCTCAATCAACGTGCAAGAAATCAACCAAAAATTTGCTAACAGTTAATGATGCACACCCTGATGAAACTCCGTTGTTTTTGTTTGAGTTAGAAAAATAAACATTCAATTGAAATTTGGCTCTTTCGTTCTTAACAACCTTATAATATCCTTGTTTGTAGGCTCAAACGTCTCCTCAGTATTCCAGTTTCTATAAGTTGAATGCATATATAGAAATAAATAGGTTACCATAACCGTTAACAAATAACTGTCTAGGAAATAATTAGCAGTGATAGAATAGAAGAGGCAAGTTTCAATATGGAAAGGGTTGAGTATTGAAGTAGTGCTTATATCGTAACTTTGCCTAAGTACAGTAGATTAAATAATGAGATTTTACCTACTATTGCAATAACAGTTATTAACAATGGCAAACCAAAGCTTGATTCTATATATATATATATATATATAGCAGATTGCTTGTGACCCAGTGGGTGACTAAAGACTAATCTAAGCATCCCATTTTCTTCTTGTGAGTCGTGGACTAGGAGTAGGCTACATCAGATTTTTTTAAGTACCAAAATGCTGGGAAACGAATATTTTTTTTATAAAAGTACTGCCGAGCCGTATCCAGGATGTAGTGGAAAGAGAGCTACATTATTGATGAATTGAAATAAACAAATTGAAGCATTATTATTCAGACATCTCTAAGCTACTCTCAATTTATCCCTACATATATTGGCAAAGACTGTGTGCAGGGTGATATACTAGCAAACAAACAAGAAAGTAAACAAGATTATCAGCGTCTCTTCAATGTAGGGTGCTCAAAATCTATCGCTTCATTTTCCTTGCCCACATTTATTACTTAAATTTACACATGAAACCAAAATAATCTTTTCGAATATCTATAATTTATTCAATATGCCTTCCGTTGGAGTCGGTAACTTGCTGCAACCGCTTGACATGAGTCGCGAATGATAGCTTGGCGAATTTTTGCCCATTCCTTCATGCGTGTTGCCTTCAGAGCTTCCACATTTTTGTGCTGGGAAGCTGAGAGCTTGTTCTGTAATATAAACCAAATGCTGAAATCAAAGGGGGAAAATCGGGAGATGAAGGAGGCCATTTTTCCTTTGAAGTGAACGTTTGCACGTGCTAGCCGACCACTCTTGAGTCTTTTTTGCTCCATGCCGGGGCGTAGAGTGGCCAAAAGATGCTTAATGGGCAAAATATATTCAACATTTACTTAAAGTTATATAACATCGAAATTTGAGACTATTCATTGGAAATAAGAATTAATAAAAAGGTTGTTACGATAATTATTGAACATTCTGTAACCAGTCAAGATGGATCAGGATCACCGTCTTTTTTGCTGCTCAGAGAAATATTTAACCCTCGATATCTGTCTGTAAGCAGGGTTAAATGCAATGTATATAACGTGGTCCTGTTGCATTCTCCGTATCCCTTTTACATTTTAAGTACGCGGTTATGCAGCCGAGATCACGTTAATCAACCTTAGAATGGTTACATTTGCATTATATCTTTGACACTGGCATATCTTTCTATGTTTTAGCAAAGATTCTTCCTACAGGGTCAAAGATGCAAACAAGCTAAAATATCAAAGTTTCATCAGTATATACTTTAGGCTGTTCAAATGAAAGAATAACACATAACACAGGGCCACACTATGCCAGGGCTGGAACAGCTGCAGCCGATAGCACAGGACCACACTATGCCAGCGCTGGAACAGCTGCAGCCGATAACACAGGGCCACACTATGCCAGGGCTGGAACAGCTGCAGCAGATAACACAGTGCCACACTATGCCAGCGCTGGAACAGCTGCAGCCGATAACACAGGGCCACACTATGCCAGCGCTGGAACAGCTGCAGCCGATAACACAGGGCCACACCATGCCAGCGCTGGAACAGCTGCAGCAGATAACACAGGACCACACTATGCCAGCGCTGGAACAGCTGCAGCCGATAACACAGGGCCACACTATGCCAGCGCTGGAACAGCTGCAGCAGATAACACAGGGCCACACTATGCCAGCGCTGGAACAGCTGCAGCAGATAACACA
>LQNS02278087.1:1657329-1694383 GCA_001587735.2 Parhyale hawaiensis
GCGTAGCACCGCGCCCAGCTCCCGAGCCTCGCGGATGCCCCGCTCAAAAAGGCGACCGTGCGCGTAGAACTGCGTACCATATGCCGCGCTTGTTCCACCGTAGATTTTTAACTGGGTAGTGACGTAAGCTCGCGCTAACGCTGCATCAGCTGTTGGCATGCATCCCACCCAAACGGTGAGCTAACGTGTTGCTTCTGACGCACTCCTACCAGCCTGATCACATTATTTGTATGCCTATCATTGGCTTTAGCATAGCGGGCCTCAATATTTTCGCCACTGACGATATCTTTAAACGCAAACATGATTTTTGCTTTCACAATCAGATCGTTGTACATTCTGGAATTTTATAACCCTAAAAATATATGCTCGAAAAGTTTTTCTTATTTTTATGGTTAAAATAATAAATAGAGCACTCTGAGAGCGCATACCTCTGCCAAGCGAGGCAATGGTAGCAAAAAATTCGAATTAACTCTGAAACCATGATTTTCTTTGTACCAACTCCAAAATCTAACAAATAGACATGAACAAATAGACAGACAGATAAACCCGACGGAAGCATGACCTCCTTGGCGGAGGTAATAATGCAATGTGTTATTATAACCGGTAGGTCTACTATGGATATGCCAGCTCCAATGTACACGCTTCCAAGCCAGAGTTTCCTAATTTCATAAGCTCCCAACTTCTAGGGGAAAACCCACACACCAGGGGAAGTTTTGTTGCAGTTATGAATTCATTTAAATATAATGCGGTCTACTGGACCAGCACGCACCTTTCATCACCTCCTGCAGCAGCCCATTGAGCAGCAGCGGGCGACGGGGCGGCAGTAACTTGCATCCTCCTCGCAACTTGTCGCTAAGTGAAGGAACATTTCGCATTGAACAATGCTGAGCCACAAAGGCCGCCAACTTGCTGGGTCTGCTAGGTTAGTTTACAGTACGTTTAGCATACTCCCGAACTGAATATTACGCCAGCAGACTGGGGGCGTAACTCACACCTCTGAAATGTGGCCGCAATCTGGCGGCGAGAGAATTATCAGACGTTGCCTCTATTCGCTGCTCCTACAAAAAGGCTGCAATTCAAGCGGATGCTGCTGTGAGCGGCAAACTCGCAACACTACTTGAAATGGTAACGCGTCAGGAGATTTGCGCCCTTTTTCTTAGAAAGGCGCACTTGCTGCAGCGCGCCGTTGTGAAACTGCTTATGCTTTCAAAGAAATACATAAATGGGATGAGGCAAAAAGGTAATCCTGTAACACGCTTGTATTGGTATGTGCCACACACGAGTTCGCTTTAATGTGCGATGTGATTCATTCGTGGTTATTCAGTATTACTCAGTGCTACCCTTTGGAATTCGAGGGAAATCCGAGTAAGTCCAGAGGTATTTGTCGCCGACAATGTCGAATGGTTCACAACTGAAGAGGTTTGAGGCTAGTGAAATGTGTGTTATATGCGATGTTATTGATATTTGTTAAGGCTTAACTGTTCTCAAGCACTTCTTACTTTTTCTTGTCTAATATTTAAATGAGCTACTTTAGCTGAAGGTTCATATTTCAAAATATAGATCTATTTATACATGTGTAGAGGTTATATATGGATGTTTTTTGCTTTCACCGACGATGAGAGTTTTTCGTTCAAGTCCTAGAGCTTCATATATATGTGCCAAGACGTCACTAGCCTAAATCTTAGAGGTATTTGTACAGTAGTAGAAATTAGTGGAATGGCAATTGCACCGGATCCCTGTGCAGGCAGCCCTTACATCATGCGACTATCTATAGATTTAGATTCCCCTCCACTTTAGCAGTCGCCACCAGTTATGATCATGCGGACACTTTTCGACATTTTGCTCGATTATGAAGTGGTCCAGCATGGCCAATTTGACTGGTAGTTCTATAGATGAACTTTCGCTTTTTTCTGGGCCAACTGACAGCATCAATCTCTGATACCGTCGAGTCGTTCCATCGTTTTGTCACTGTACTAGTAGTGTTACTGAACGCTCTCGTTGTATTCTATTTTACTAGTTTAGGGGCTGTCAAACATGACGGCGAGGAGTTTATGATGATGTTTCTCAGGCTATTATAATTTTGTTACTAATTTGCATATGTAAGAGATACTGCAACTGCCAAATTGAAAAAAAAAGGAAACAAAGTCTCAATTCTGCTGAAGAACGCAAACTTTTCCGTTTGTGATACTCAGTGTATCGCAAAAGGAAAAGTTTTTTCACAGTTGCAATTCTATTTCAGGCCGTAGTCAAGCATAACTTCTATTATGAATTGCGCTCATCATTCAATTACTCGATGGCGTCATATAAGTCGTTTTTTTTTTCTTTTTTGCTCATGCGATAGGCTGTTTTGTTGTAGGAAAAAACAAAGTAGAAAATATTACTTGCTAGTAACAAATGATCACGTTCTTTTCCCGCCTTACTGTCCGCTAAAGACTATCCTCTGATGATGTTCTCTATTTGAGCTGAAGCGTGGTCAGACCAGCTGATGCTTGGATATGGGAAACCTCTGAAGATGGTAAAAATCCGGATGCATGAGAGTGTTCAGAAAAGTTGTATGTATCTTCTTTGATTGTATTCTACATTTGCAAAACAAGAAGTGCATCCAAGAATAGTATTGACACACGTTTGCCATTATCTGTAACCTGGTCAATTTTTACCTATCATTTTCAACGAAGTGTGACAAGATCACCTCAATTTCCAATCTTGCCTAATTTTCGCTATCTGCTTTGATCGTGCATTATAGAAGACGGTCAGATAAATACACATTGGTCTTTAATATACTATAGATTTTCATATATAAAAATTGTTTCAAGCATAAAAAACTATTTTAAATAAGAAATAAATTTTTACCGGGACTTAAAGAAATGACAAATTGCACTTACATAGACCATACAATACTTGACTGTTCACTCCTCGTAAGTGAGGCTGATGGCAATTTGATAAATCGTCGGTAAATTTTCTTTTCTAGTCAACATAGCGACCTGAAACAATAAGTAAACTGTTCTTGGAGACGCAAGGAATGCATCTATTGAGAAGTAGCACGGAAAGATCAGCACTGACCAATGGTAAATTACAAAATTATGTTTAGTTCATAATTATTTTAGGTCATTTGCATGTCCAAAATTCAATTATTGTCGTCCGCTGCTGATATTTAGCTAAGAATAATTGGTGTTTCTTGCTGCTAAACATACATCTTGCAGCACCGAGAAAAAAAAGTGTCGTTTGTTTGATGTCGCTCTGTTGACTGAAAAAGATTTTATCGAAGTTTTTCTTTTCATCAATTTGCCATCAGCATCGCTTGCAAATTTGACTGGACAGCCAAGTATGGTGTAGTCTATGGCAGTTCAGTTGGCTTACTTTGTTTTTTTTTTAAGTAGCAACACTTTATAGGTAGAAAGTTTCTTACTTAACTTGCAGCAGAAGAAATTCGACTTAGCATTAGTTTTTTGTTGTTGAACAGTAACACAATCTTTCATATTATGCATATTCTGAAACAAAAATGAACATAATCCATTTTTTCAACTTACCACATGCATCCAAATATTTTAGACTACACTGGACCAACGCTCCTTGGCTATGCAGCGAGCGAAGTAAACAAATTAATTTGGTGGCGAATGTGCCGTTCACTGACTGACTGCTGCGCAGTCAACATATGGGGCCCACACAGCAATATACGAACGACTAATGGGCGTTCCTTGTACATTTTGCTCTACAAAAACAAGAAGGAAAGCTCCCAAACAAAACAGTCAAGGCGCTGGGTTGACCAGACAAAGCTTCTAGTGCATATCTCGAGGAAAAAGTTCCTCCGGTTCTAGGGCACTGGCAAGACATCACCTAGATTCACATATTCTCACCGCCTCTTTTGCCTTCAAATTTGAAATGACGGAAAAAGTCCGACGAAGCGCCTCGATAATAATTTCAGAACTACGCTGCACACGACATGAAAGGAGCCCCGCAGGTCCACGCCTCGTTATCCTGAAAAGACTTTTTTAGCTGAAATTCACTGAAGTACTTAAGGAAATAAAAAATTAAATCATATGCGCCTTAGATCCATCTGTGCAGTATAGAAGCATGTGCAATACCCAGCAGGTCAGATTCAAAGGTTAACTGTACACTACTTTATGAAAGATCGGACTATGTCAGTAGCTAATAATTATTTGATACTTCCCTTAAATAGATTTTTAAAAAAGTCTATTGTAGTTCAGAGATTTTTTCAAAGTCTTGAAATATGTTCTGTACATTTTCACTGCTAAAAAAAAAAACTCACAGAAAACTGCCGGTACAATTTCTCGCAAAAGTTCTGTCGAAAGACAAATACACAAGTTATGAATTCTCTCATACTTTTTTGGTCAAGGCATGCCAACGATGCAGCAATTGCAAGCAAGTACTTAGGACGACTGGTTGTAAGTTTGAACAGTTAGTTGGCTCAGGGAGCTTATATATATATATGTATATATTCTAGCGCTGATATCATTAGGCAGCAACTATAAAAAATAACCAACCTATATCATTAACTGAGGTGGGTAAACTTTAAGTCTTCGCCACCTGGGTGATCCAATCTAAGATCTCAAAATACTGAGGCACTTTAAATTATTTATTTATCCTTACAATCAGGTCGGCGCCAAAGTATTTGCCGTTTAAAAGTTTATATTGAGAATGAAAAACTGAGTAGTTTTGAAAACTGTAACGTCCTTTGCTCTCTACAACTTGATTCCATCTGTCAACGAGCATATAAAAGCCTTATCTGTAAAATTCTTTGGGTTTTTATGAGAAATATGAATCTCAGTCATGTTCTATCTATTCCCGTGATATCAAAACAAGGCCATCTAAATTATTCTGCAATGCTCAAGACGTGTTGTGAAAGTAAAGATTTGCAGAAATGAACACGCTGTCACAGGTTCTCTGGAGACAGGTCATGCGGGACCGATATGTTACTGAAAAATCTGAATGATACTTGCATAATTTGAAAGAAAACGTTATAAAGTACTCATGATGCTACAGGTAATAATAATAGGCATAGTAAAATTCAGTTATTGAAAATTGCTGTTTTATAATTCGGAAAAACTTTTGCACCGGTCTGATATATTAAATTCGCTGCATTGAACAATTTTCCGTGCTATCATCAAAATATTAAAAGCAGCTCTCCTGACGCCCTGTGCTGCTCGGAGGTGTTAAAAACTGAATCCACTACCCAGCCTGGAGAAGCGAACGTGTCACATTATTTTTGGTGGCATTTCTCAATTGGAAAGTACGAGCTTCAACCGTCAGCGAGGGTAACGTCAAGGTCCCGTCCATCTCAATAGCGCCAGTGCCTTTGATCGCATACCCGAGCTTCACTGTGATGCCATTCCTCTTCACTAGGCGCGGCTCAAATTCTCTTTCTCTAAAAGCGAGACGCTGCCTTTATGATTAAGCTCATTCCGCACGATATCTGCCTCAGAGCTCAGTGTTGACCACCACCAGATTTACTCTAATTGGCGAGAGAAATGAGAGGAGTTCGGAGAGCAAATTAAGAAATATACTGCGGCCCTCGGGCTTTGATAAATGGGATTTGTTGTGATGGTTGCCGCATTGCTGAGTCAAAATTGCTGCGAAACACATGCTTTATGGTTACAAAAACACGTAGCTACGGCACTTGTGGCGGCTGTTTGAGTGCTCCTCATTGGTTAGCTTTTGCTCGCCGTGTTCGTTAATTTGCTGCAATTTTTCTGAGGATACTGGAGACTGGGGCAGGGCGCAGAGCTCATGGGCTGTGCCATAATGCATTTCTTGCTTGAAGATCCACGAATTTGTACTCTACATTTTCATGAAAAATAGACGTATGTAGCAGTCATGAATGCAGTGAGCAATGCCCCCCTAAATAATAAAATGAGTACTTGTTGGTAATCTGTATTATTATTTTTTATTGTACTAAAAACTTAATATTTGTAAATAGTATGCTACTTTTGAAACACTAAACTTTAAAAAAAAAACGAAAGAGCAACACATAAGTGAGCTATTGTCTATTCTCCAGTTATTGGTACGCTTATGAAAACTGAAGTGGGAGTGATGCTCAGAAATATATGCGACATTATGCGTGCTTGGCAGTCAACATCTTATATTTAACATCATTTGCCCTCCAACTCATCACCCTACCCGCCTTCCCCGATAGAATTAGCTTATTTTCTGAATGGATGTAATTAATTGTAGCCCTCTGTAACGTAGGCACTAGTAAGAGAGCTTCTCAAGCGGTAATTGGAATCTTGAGTGCATCACTGACGTGCGTCTTGATTATGCGAACACAGCATTGTCATGGAGGCGAGCAATTGCTGTTGAGAGCTCCAGCGGAGTAATCTCAATGCGGCATTTGAATGAGCGAGAGCGTCTGGTTTACTCGATTTTATTTGTTTGCTGATGTTTTGTTCTGTTAACGTTAATTAACATTTTTCTTCGCTATATTATAATTAAATATTTGTTATATTAACTACAACACTTTTTGAACTTCGCTTCTTGATGCGGACTAGACCCAATTGCATTTTTTTAGCGTGTGATGGAATTCAGGCCACACTAATTTGCCATTCGTGTTCAATCTGGTTAAGGCTCAGACAGCGTGTGAC
This sequence comes from Parhyale hawaiensis, assembly GCA_001587735.2. Taxonomy (NCBI): domain Eukaryota; kingdom Metazoa; phylum Arthropoda; class Malacostraca; order Amphipoda; family Hyalidae; genus Parhyale; species Parhyale hawaiensis. Next base: position 1,663,926 of record LQNS02278087.1, read on the forward strand.
AGGATAGGTGCTGCAAAGCTTCACGTTGGTGTATATATTTACGAGGGTCGTTCCAAAAGTAATGAATCCTATTTTTCAACTGAAAAAGTTGACGAGCTGTGAAGACGGAATTTTCAACATAAAACTAGCGACCCTTGCTGCTCCAGAATTTATTTTCTACGTAGTCACCACCATTCTCAACACGCTTTTGTCAGAGATCAACGACAGCCTTGATGCCTCAGTCGTAAAAGTCAACGTCTGATTAAGCGGTCCATTTTCTCATGGCTGCGATTACGGCGAGAACCGCTGCCTAAGTAATGCGCCCTTCAGAGGTCACAACAAGTTGAAGTCTGCCTGTGCCAGGTCGGGACTACTCGATGGGTGAGACAGCACCATCCAGCTGAACTTTGTCACACATTCCTTGGTCGTCAAACTTTGGTGTGATCTGGGGTTGTCGGGTTGCAAATCCAATGTTTACCTTTTCTGTGGCGTTACACCGACACTGACACCGCACATCCAACTCTATACGCATATTATTCACTGCCATCCGTCAATCGATGTGGATGAGTTGATCGAGGCGTAATTTTATTTTTGATGGTGTTGACTGTCGATGTGCATCCGGAGCACATTTGCCACTCACATCTACTCTGGGACTACTCTGGAATCATCAGACCCATCTCCTAACTGTGTTGTCATCAAGTGCATCGATTTCGAAGACGTTCATCAGGGACCGGTGAATGTCGGTTGTTTCATTTTTTTTTTTTTTTTTTTGCATAGAGGAATTCAATGACGTTTCTCTACTTCTGACGTACTTCCATGACAGGGATTACTTTCTTAGAGTGTCACACCGTCAAGATCTGCAACAAAGAGATGAAACTTTCAGGCAATGACTGTATAAGTTCAGTCATCATAACAATGCAATTTGCAATATTCTCGGATCCCTTTGGGTGGAATGAAAAAAAAGGAGGCATTACTTTTGGAACGACCCTCGAATTATATGCATCTTCACTCGAAAACTCTCCAGATAGGCCTAGAGGGATTTGATTTTAAATCATGTCTACTTGTCTCTGTACATGACATAAGCCTTAAACTTAATATCAATCGTCAGCCTATAGTTCCAATCGTTTAGAAGATGACAGAGCACCAAGCTATGGAATCCTGCACCGCAACCTCCTAATATTTATTGCCAGTCGCCTTGTTTGTTCGAGCATTGCCTACTGTTGTTGTTGGGTTACGGAGCGTGGCACCGAACATATAAATATATTGATAAGCTCTCGACGGTCATTCTTAGTATTAGATTAGATAAGCATCTCTCGCAGGATTTCGGTTACTGTTTGATTAGGTTTTGTGAAAAATTCAGGTTGTTGTGAAGTTCTCCGCATATAACTGAGGTATGTTCTGAAGGTACCTAAGAAGTAACATTGAGACAGAAAAAAATAAGTCTGTAGGAGCATATGCTAAGTGTGTTGCTACCTCCATGTTGCTACATGTAAACTTTCTACCAAAAGGGTTAGCTACAGCAGCAGATCTTGTTTTTCTTAAGCCTACCTGTGAATTTGTATTTGCATGTACTGTAAATAGATCCAGTGGAGATAAGCTACTATTTTCTGATTTTGAGAAATGCCGCTATTCCTATCCTTACTTTTTTTTAATTTGTTGTAACCGTTAAACGCTATAGGAAAATTGTAAGCGTTTGCCCCATGTGTATGGGGGTTACCTGGATAATATCGGAAAATCACCTAGAAATTTCGGATTGGGAAGTGAGGCGTGAGAAGTGTGATGTAATACCGCGGTAGCTCATTCTGCCGATTGTTAGGTCAAGTAGCGTATCTGCCGTACTGTATCTTTTGTCATTTCTTGCAGGAGATGCTGGTCGTTCTTGCCAGGCAAAGAATTTTCAAGGAGGTAAACTATATTTATTAATTAATGTAAAACAATTGATAGCGTATTCTCTTCCTTCTATAATCTGAAGGTTGAAGGACCACTAACACCGTCCTAATAGGGCCTCCGCTTATCGGATTAGGTTGGCTGGACAAATACGAGTAGTGTGATAATAATTCTCATTCAAACCATTGCAGGGATGCGTCAGGCTAGAGGAGAGCGTGAGACCGTGCATGACGGTACATTCAGAGAAATCTCCACAACAAGTTTATATTTACATTAAAGGAGGTAAATTGAAACAGGAGGCTGGCTAGATTTACCTTTTACAAAGTAAATATCAAGTTCGAGTTACAGAGTTTTCTCTGCACTGATTTGGTGTTATTAGTATGAGCTCTTTGTGTGCCACAGTATGAGTGCGTTTTGCCATGGCATGTTGCTGATGCAACCAGCAGCTGCCTAACTAAATCGTTACCTGCAGTTAATAATCCGATATGATAGATTATTATTGTAACTAGAGTAGTCGCGCTATCAAGAATGATAGCGAAGAATTTGAAAAGAGCCGTCTGCATTTAACATACCTTTGTTACTAATACTTATGTTCCATGAGGGATACACTCCAACAGCCAGCTCTGGCTATTACAAGAGATAAGAGCTCTCTTTTTCAGTTTATCTAACCATCGCAATCGTTCCCCACCTTAGATGACATGCAAAAAAAAAAAAAGCTTTTCTGAGCAAGCAGCGAAGCATTACTGAATTTATTTAAATTCCTCCACATGTATCCTACCTTCCGTATGATGCATCTTCAGTACACTGTATAATTTGTTTTGAAGTGAAAACTGCCCCGTCAAAAGCATGAAAGCAAGCTGGAAAAGTAATTGTTTCTACTGCCTCCTTGAAAGATCACCGCTTCGCCTATGCTTCGTTGATCATCTACTGAATTTGTGCGTCGTGAACTGGAAGAAATTATAGTTTCGATGTGTGGAGAAAGTTATAGGAATCAAACTCCACGGCACTGTTAAGAGAACCTGTAAATATTTATTGCTTCGATTTCAACGCTAGCCGAAAAAGAAGTGCATTCCATTAAAGGGATAAAATTCCCACATTCACCATTTTCTGCAACCTGGTCTTATTTTTACTTATCGATCCCGATGAAAACGCAACTAAATTATAAAATGTGCAACCTTGCCTATTTTCGCCTCTTTCGTTAGGAGCGTGATACGACGGATACAAAGATCTTTCTATATTATGCTAAAAGTCAGCGAATTTTATTTACTCGTTTATGTATTTATTTACTTGGTTGTTTGTTAGCTTGTTTGCACACAGTTTCTTCGTTTTAAAATTTGAAGAAATTCGAGCACTGAAAATATAATTGGGTTGTATCCGTGTTACGGAAGAAAAACCTTTGCTCGACTGCATGCACGTACATTTTAAGGTTAAAACTGATGTGGGAAATACAACTGGAATATGTAAAATGTTATTTCCCCTTGCTTACAGGTAGAGTTTAGCATATTTCTTAGAGAAGCAATGAAGCCGGTGATGGTGACCCGTACTAGCAAGAGTGGACGGTCTAATAGCGTGTCGTCTACGAGCAGCTGAATAACATCTGTTGTTTTTTTGAAAGCAAAGAAAATGGTAATGGTGACCCAACAGGTCACGGGCTGTCTACTATTACACTAAAAGTCTGTGAATTATATATATTAACTTATTTACTTGCTTGTTAGCACGCACTCTGTGTTATTTAGTTTGGGAGTTATAAACTAAGTACACAAGCTGGAGGAACCCGATGGATAATAATTTCGTTCAGGCGTCAGTACGGGACGGATACTTGAGGAGTGTCGTAATCTGGATAACGAATCCTGTTTACCGAGTGAACTAAAAAGTTCAAATTCTAAAACTTTCATCAATTGACCAGTATCAGTAGCTAAGATAATTGAAGAGTAGCAACAACCTAATATGTTCGAAGCTAAACGAAGTATCGATATTTGCTATAAGATAGAATGAAATTCGAGAATAAGATTGCAAAAAAATCGAGGGTTTAAGATTTAATTCAACCGTATCCCTGATACGGAAGATGAACCTGAGCTCGGCTGTATAAATGCGTGCATTAAAGGCAACGGTGATACGGGAAATAAAACTGGACTGTTGGGCATGTTAGCAGTAACCAAGGAGTTTCTAATGGGAGGAGCAAGCCAAAGCACTCTCTGGGCGAGTAAACACATGGCTTTGTCACGTGATCGAAGCTGGCGTTTGGAGTCTTTAAAGTGGCTGAAGTGGCAGTGGTCAGCACATATATTTAATGAAGAAACAGGCAGTTCGTCAATATTTTTTGCAAAGACAATTGTGTCTGAAGATTTATATCCCAGTGCTCACCGTGTTACTTTCATCATCAGTTGGTATACAGGATACAAGTTTCCTTTTCATACTTCCATCCACTTGGAATTTCGTCAATGGTTAAGGCTATTAAAATTTGAGCTCAGAACTCCTTCCTATATAGGCTGCGTGAGGCAATGCCGCTCTCCGATTGGATAAGCCACTCAGCCAGTTTAAGGGAAAAGTTTACTCACAACGCTCCCGTAGGATAATTTTTTCTTTTGATGATGGGATTCCTTATCCCGAAACGTTAAGATTTTAAATTTAGTCGACTTTCATTTAGTATTAGATAGTTGCCTCAGTATAACTTATAAAATTAATAGGGAGGGTGCGCTCCTCTCTATTAGAACCTTCTTGGCAGTGACACATGATTAACTTTTGATGAAAATCCGGCCAACCGATTGTTTGTTTGTGTGTCTGCGTATTTTTTTCTTAGTACCTAACTCCAAAAGTTATTAACTGATTTTTATGAAGTTTTATCAGTTTTTTGTTGTGACCTGTTCATTCGTTGGATTGGCCCTGTGTGGGATTTTACGCTTGCTAGCAAAAGGACTCAAAAAGTTAAGAAATTTTCAACAATGTTGAAAGACGTAAATGCTTAAATTTTGGTAATGATCGGTTGGTTTGTTTGTGTGTTTGACCAATGTTTGTCAGAGTGTTTGTTATAGCGGCATGACTTGAAAAGCTTAGAACAGATTGTCAAGAAAATTACAGAAAATGTTATCACAGTTAAAAGGCACAAATTATCAAATTTTGGTGTTGATACAAAAGAAATCAGTTTTAGAACCGATTTGAATTTTTGATTAGGTACCGGACGTCGCCTGGCTTTGCGCTCTCACCGTGCTCTAGTCATATAATGTGACCAATCCATTCCAATCATATCATGTACTAGCGGGAACCGTGGAAATTCAATGGTTAATTATTATTTTCATGTACCTTAGTTTGACATGAGGCAGCACTTCTAACTTAACCCATCCCATCTAAACAAATTTCCGCCGCTTAACCCTGTTTACCGCTACGCAGTCCGGTTACCTTACACCTCGGTTAACCTTTCTTAGTATTCTGATTTCACCTGTGGATCTCGCATATATTCTGTCAGCAAAAAATTCGCACTTGTGGCTTGGTAAAGACATGGCGATGCGACGGCACCTCTTGCATCGTTCTTCTGTGCATTTGCACGACTTTCTAAGCTCTAGTTCCTACTGTTTACAGATAAACTAGCCCTTCACAGTCTTATACGTTTCCATTTTTGTTGCTGTATCCGATTTTTTCGCAATAATACGGGACCCGTTTATATTGATCAATAGCCCATAATTTTTCTGATTTGTTTAATGTGATATTATACAGCACAATACAACACTCTCGGCTAATTTCTTCAATCACAGCAACGTAATCTTCTGTTCTCAATAATTCGTTGTATTTCCTTAGATATCGCACATCTGCTTCAACAAATACTTTACCCGCTCTATGTTCCACATGGTATCCTAGCTACGCATCTGGTCCTATAGAGAATATCATCCGCCACCAGTAAAATGAACGTACTGTATTATTATTGCGTGACAATAAAAAAATGAGAACCGGTATATATGATCTTCATGTCTTTGCTTCGAAATTGACTGATTTTTTTTTCTCAAGACGCGAAAAGAAGGCTGCTATGGGTGAACTTCCTTCAAGCGATAATCAGAGGTTCTTGCAAGTTGAATTTCCCCTATCTAATACTGGAAAGCGTAACGTACAGACACATGACGGACGGATGGACTTGCAGAGCCTCTACCAGAATAATATCATTGGTTTATATTTTCCTACAGGCACAGTGTTGAACATTCCTTTGAGAAGCAAAGAAGATTGCGATGGTGACCCAACGGGTCATCAGCATTCTAGTATAAATATCCACGCATATAAGCACAAGGCGGTGTTCATTATATTGTTTTGCTGTTATGCAAACTGTCCGGTCCGAAGTGTCTGGGCCACACTACACAGTTGCACACGCAACTTATGAACATCCGTTCAGCTCGCACGTCATGCCGATACGCAGTGAATCTCGGTAGCATAAATGCGGTAGCATGAACGACGTGCAACCTCACCGTCCGCTAAGATATAGAGCCTGCGACTTTATAGTAGTGTGCCCTCGGTATAAGGTGCAGAATGCGAGCGTTTGATCACAGCACAGCTTTAGCTTACTACGAGTGTTAACTTCGTTACCCAAAATTTTGCTAAATATTTGTCGAACCGCACACACGCTGTTGCACGGAAATTCTGATCATGCAAGAATACATACACTTAGAACGGAAATAATAGCTTTAGCACAGAATTGACCTATGGCAAAACTGTTCAATTTATTTACATTTTACTGTGCTCCTGATGATCAAGTCTTTGCATTTTTTTCTCTTTTTGAGGTGAACAACAATAAAAGCTTCTTGTATATTCAGCTAAAATGGGACATGGAGTAGCTCTAACTAACAAGGAGAAAGAAATTATCGGCAAAGAAACTGCTAAAGGCACCTCTTCTGATGTTATTGCCCGAAAAATAAGACGCCATATTGACTCACTGACAAGTTTCTTGAAGGACCGGACCCTTCACCACGGAAAACAAAAGATCAGATGCTGTGCTGGGCATTCAAGGACTGTTACTGATAGAAACATGAGAAATGCGGTTCCTCAGCATCGCAAAAGAACCGGGCAAACAAGTAAATCAATTTTTAACCGCTTCTGGGCTTCCTGAAGTGCCTAAAACCACAAGAAATTGCATAATTCGCCTCATTGCTTCTGTCAAATCCCCTCTGAAATTACCTCCTCTGACCCCAGGACATAAAATTTTGAGGATTCAGTGGGCAGAGAAAAACTTGAAAATCAACATGAATCATATTCTTTTCACCTACGAAAACCAGGCCACCTTGATGGACCTCATATGTGGAGTAAAGGTTGGGGTGGTACCCGGAAGTGAGTGTCATCAACGTGAAAACGTCAACAGCAGGGAGGTGGAGTTATGATATGAGCTGGTATCATCGGAGATCCACTTGTAGGTTCTGTTAGAGTACCTGATTGTGTGAAAATTACAACTGCACAGTATTGTGACACGTTAAAGGATGTGCTGGTTCCATGGATGGATGACATATCCCTTTCGTTGCATTGTAATTTGATTTTCATGCATGATAAGGCGCCTTCTCACTCTTTCCTTGCTGCCACAGTATTTCTGGAGTATATGAGGTTCCACGGAGAGAAACTGATGGTTTCAACACCGTGCTCACCTGATGTAAATCCAATTGAAAACTTCTTGGCCCTTCTGAAAAGGGAAATTTACGCAGATGGAAGGCGGTACAACTCAAAATCTGTTTTGTGGGATGCTGTTGCTGCAGCAGCAAGAAGGGCAGTTCCGCCTTCTGCAATAAAGAAACTAACTGGCTGCGTGGATTCAAGGACTATGGAAGTTACTAGTGGACCCATGCGTGAAGAAATTCACGCAATAATCGATAATTTGCACTCTTCTCTGACTTGCCGTTTCCACATTTTAACGCTCACGCTTATTAGCAACTCTTATTTCCTTCTGTAAACCTTCTGCTTCATGTCTTTCTTGTCATTGTGCTCCATAGGCGCTTCATCTCTCCATTGATAGCACGTCTTCGTTCTTGAGACTGTAGTCTCATTCTTCTTTTATGTTTCCTATCCTCTTTCTTAATTAAACGTGCGTCTCCCAAAGCATAATCTTAAGTAAAACACTGCAACAAACTTGAATGCCCCTCCAGTCAGCTTATATGCAGTGTAAGTGCTCCGTATCCATAATACCGTCTTCCATACTTAACTCTCTGCTTCACTGAAGTGCTCAAATCTCTGCCTATGAAGCAAAATATGCACTCTCAGAGAAAGACAGTAAGCTAGAAAAAATAATTAACTACTGCCCGTGAAAATCGCCTCGTAAGTGCCCCGTTGATTATTTGCTGAATTTATAAGTCGTGACTTGAGAGAAAAAACTGATAAAATCGGACTCCAGAAGCTGCATACATACTGTCCCAGATTCAAGAAGTGCTTCAAGCAAGAAGTGCATCCAGATGAAGAAATACGGATCCGATTTTCACCATCTCTACAAAAACGTAACTGAATTACAAAATCTGCGACCTGGCTTATTTTTTGCCTATTTCCTTCAAAGTGGACACAAAATAAATAAATACACCAAGCGTATTATTTTTATATTAGGATTAAATTCACGAGGGTCATGTTGGCAAATAGGACTTTTCAGTCATTGTAAGCATTTGATTAATGATTTCTTATTTAAAAAGTATTTTTCTCATTTGTGTTGGTCATTTTTGTACCTTTGGTGATATAAAACTGTGAATATATATTTTTTTAAATCAAAAAGCTATTACCGCAGCTCAGTGAAGTTAGTAAATTTCATAAAAAATATAGTTTTTATAAAACCAGCACGATTAGTCGTTTGAAAATTGACAGACACTTTAAGCATCACAAGTTCAACTTTCTGTGAAATTTTCCCTGAAATTTATAGTCAAATAGTCAAGTTGTGGTCAATTCTGAGGTAGAGCTATTATTTCCGTTGTAAGTGGATGCATATTTTGGTTTGAGCTTATTGAAAATAGTTTTTATTGGTTTAGGAATTCATCAATATCCTACATGTAATGAGTCGGCAACCACGGACAAGGCTTTTGACTCGCCATCGACACTGCTCTTAGCTTTTATGGAGAAAGAAACAATGCTCTTTTTTTATAAATCAAAGGGTGATGCTGTTATCAATTGTTATTGCCAAGATCCAAAGGCGTAAATTTTGGTGAGTTGTTTGAGGTATAACAGCAGTTGAGGCGTGTGTTTTGTAGGTTATCATATAATGCCGACCACTGGCTCATCCATGAACCACACGATACCTTCACTGTCCACTCGTCACAAGTGAGGCTGATGGCAAATTGACAAAACCTCGATCAATTTTGTTCCATTCAACGTACCGACCTCGAGCAAAAATAAACTTATCATGGAGACGCAATGAATGTATCTATGGGAAAGGAACATCCATGCGTGGGCAGGCCAAACGGTAAATTGCAATTTTATTGTAGCCAATTTTAGGTTATTCTGCTGTCCCAAGCTTTAATTATCGTCGTCGATAATTGGTATATACAGCAGCTACGAATTTTTTATTCTTCCTGATAAACACATTGCTTACATCACCGAGCCGATATAGTTTATTTTTTGCTCAAGGTCTTCTATTGCCTGGAAAAGTTTTTTTTTTATCGAAGTTTAATCTATTTACAATCAGCCTCATTTGCAATCAGTGGACAGTCCAGGTGTCGTGCGGTCCATGCATGATATGGGGAGTAGCGTCCCAGCCTGACGTCACATCCTGTTACTCTTCAGCCTCGGTGAAGCCTTCAGCGTACATTGCTCCCTGATCTCTTCTTTGTTTCTTCTCTCGTTCGTAATGCTTTTTCCCAGTACCTTTCTCTTCCCATCAGCTAGCTCTCGTTTTTACGGGTCATACTACTCGTCCCTTCTTCTTTGTACTCTGTGGATCGCAGCGCCCGTTGTATGAGGGATCTAGCCAGGAATTCTGTACGGTTGTAATATCAGTAAAACTTATCATCATTATAATACCTATCTACAGTGCGACTTTTGCAGCAGAGTCACGTTTGCTCTCAATGCATTATAGATCACTGGTTAGACTGTCGACGTCGCGATCTCCCTCACCTAATAGCCCCACACAATATTGTTTCAGCTATAGACGATTTGAACGCCCATTTTATTCGTTCAATGCGCTCGTTTTGAATATATTTTTTACGGCTCTTCACATTCCTAGTTCATCGTTTCTATGGCTGCATGACTTTCTTGTTTTTCTGAGCTTAAATTGCTTACCTCTTCTTTCTTTATCTCTTGGGATCCTAATTTCAGTATAGCAACGCTATTAGTCTCGAGTCTTAAATTGGAAGCAACATATGAGGAAAATTTCCCCCTCTGCCCGTCATTCCAGCAGCTACTACTACTTGCTACCACGCATGGATGAAGTACAAATATTAGAAAAAGAGCCGCCCGACCCGGGCTACCAGGGAGAAAATAACGCTGATGCGACAGATGTATCTTGGCAGCAATGCGCCATGTTCATTCGGGGAAGATCTGTGACACTACCAAGAATTACTGGAGCTGCGGCCACCTTTCCTTGATGTGTGGGCTTTTTATAAAACAGCCTTGACAAGATCAGTGTCAACTGGGCAGAGCTGGACAGAGAAAGAAAGATGCTTCCGGATGCTCAGCTGCAGCTTGAAGAAATGGGCAGGTGCTGCACACGAAAATACAGAAATATATATACGATGGCAAAGTGCGGTAAAAGGACGGAAGACGTAAAGCCGTGCGCAGACAAACGACATCTTCTCTGATTTCGAGCAGACAAAATTGTCGGATCGTCTAGTTTGGCACGACATTCCAATGCACACGTAGCGGGTGGAACGTTTTTGCAGCGACAATGTCCCAGGGTAAAGTTTTTGGAAGTTGCATGAAAAACAAATTATAAATATTAGTTTCTTAAATTTTATTGCTCGTTGACACGCAGGTTTTTTAGTCAACATGCATAGTATTCACCTACTGAATGTTTTGTGCTATCTCTGAGATTGTAAATAAATTTTTGAGCTGTAAATTTTCTGCGGCTATCATCGCTGTAGCCTGGAGACAAATACATTTTATACTTTTGACATTGCAGTTACAAACGCCACCATTTAACGTGAAGTTTTTAGAAAAACGGAATCGTTGCATACCATAGTAGTTAACAGATAACAGGAAAAGCTGGACTGTAAGTTGCATTGAATTGCCCAAAGCTATTAAAAATATTCGCCTAGATGCATCCTGCCGAACTCGGTGTTCAGGTAACTTCTTCGCTGAATCTGGTGGAGCATTTGTGGGCGAAATGCCACTTTCAATAATTTGGCTTCTCGTCTGCATTGGGCCTTTCGATGGACGCTATATTCTAGTCGGTCTTTTGCTGCAATGGCAGAAACTTAGTAGTGTTAATGAAGGAACTTTCTATTGGTTGGCCAATTATTAAAATAAAATAATCATCGTGAGATTTTTGGTCTGCATGTACGTGCTTAATAATTTGTGGGTAGAAATTGTATTAAAGTGGAAGTCCTGAACTATTCGCGTGTAGAGACAGGTTGGAGCAGATGGTGTGTGGCAGCGACTACATGTTGGGAAATTCGAACTGATAGACGGGAGAAAGTCCCGGTAGGAAAAAAGGCCCAATGGAAAAAAGCCGTGGTAAAAAAAAGAACACCGGGAAAAAGCCCTGGCAGATTAAAAAACGCTGATCGCTGAAATGTATTTATTTACTCAAGGTAGTTATTTTGAAATACAATACATTCAAGTATGGGGTGATTAGGTTGGAATATGTTTGTTAGGATAGGACACGGTACGTTAGATCACGTTACATTAGAATAGGTCTGATTAGTTAGGATAGGTTACTTTGAATTAGATTAGGTTACGTTAGATTAGGTTGGACTAGAGTAGGGCAGTATAGGCTAGATTGCTTTAAATCCGGGTAGGTAAAAAGAGCTTAAGGTAGGTTAGATAAAATGAGGTGTGATTTAGATATTACATAACCTCCTTCCAAATCTGTGATATGGCAAAGTTTAATTACAAAAACTATTAACTTAAGCTAGGTTAGGTTAGGTAGACATTTTCATTAGGTAAAACAATGTGAGGACAGATTAGGCGAAGCAATGGTAGATTTCCTATAAAGAAAAATAATTTGAAAACTTTATGCATTCAGAGGAGGGTACATATCGAGTAGGTTTCATTTAATTTGGCTAGGTTAGGCTGAGTTACGTGAGGTGCAGTTAAGTAAAGGTATGCTACGGGCAGTTACAGTAGGTAAGCTTAACATAATTCAAGTTCGGATACTTTAATATAATGCATTCTAAAGTTACTGAGTTGAGTTGATAAGTTTGATTTCAGTGATAGGAGGTTTTGTTTATTTCACCTAGCTGAGCTTTTTCTGGGAAGCCTTTTTCCGTGGGGGCATTCGAACGACCCGTTATGCTCACAAGATTAACTTATAAATATTTTTTTACCAAAGGTCTTACTTCGAAAAATATGTTAGTCCCGACCTGCTGGCAAAGCTGACTGTACCGTGTATTATTAGATAGGGGACAATAGGTCGCGCAAGAGCCCTGTTCCTATGTATTTTCAGGTGTCAAAATATGGTCGCATCACTTGACCCTGATGATTTCCAGTGACCAAGAACTTAGCAGCCTACATATATATGGATCAGATTAGATTAGATTTGATAAGATTCAACTATTAAGGAGCAGATGAAGATACATCTACCAAAGCCCATGCAAACATCAGTATAGATGTCAACGGATATTATTCCTTGGGTCAGACAGTTGGAGGTATTATGATTTAAAAAGGGCGTACATATGATTTATGTAATTTACCTGAGGTTCAAGATTCTTTTCGAGTGAAGCTAGGGGCTTCGGTGGCAGAGAGACTGGTCTATTTAACATGCTATACTTAATTCTCCTTGGTATAGCAATGCCATTTTGCTAAGCATGCCGTGCAGTGTTCCTATAGTAAACAAAAGGATAATCACCACAAATGAATTAAATGTTACTCATCAGCGTTTAAGAGTATAATATCCTATCTTAATAACACTTTTCGTGTTAGTAAGTAACTAGAGCTAAAATGAGCAAAAGGGGTTAGTAATTGTCCTAAATTCTAAGCATCTAAAAATATTCTGAACTAATAGTTAGTAAAAACTCGAAAGTAGGCACATAACTAAGAATTACATTTCATGATGTAGATAATGCCTGTGATGAAACAAGTGCCAATTTTGAGTGCGGTCGCAATATGAGTCAAGGGCAGAGAGCGAGATCAAGTTGCGGGGATTCAATCTTGGAAGGTGTCGAGGTACGTACGCTAGCAGTATCAGAGGTTAATGTACGAGGCCATACTCAGAGAAGTGAGGATTCAAGATGTTTGTTAAAAAAAGAACAAGAGCTCGTGTATTCATGTGACTGAGATAAGTTTTTAGGTCAATGTTGTTGACGGATGCCACTACCGATAAGCGGTCTGCGGCGGCTGTCGCAGTACGTGTTTATGAGAATGAAGTTTCGGGAAAGTAAGCCGCGAACGTTTTGTAGAGGTCATTAATCGGGGTGAGTGAGTGGGTGGCTTTATTGAGAGGCCTCCGTAAATCAATCTAGGTTATCAGAACGTGGCTAGAAGAAATGTCTGCCAAGGAGTGACATTGGTTTTTGAGGTCAAGCTTTACAGATTTAGGTTACATGCTATACTCTGTGACAGCGAAGGAAGATTTGATAGTTTTGAGTGAAGACATGTGTATCATCCTAACAGAGCAGCAAGAAGGAAAAGACATGATATCACAACGGCTAGCCTCTCGGCCAGCAAACTTAGTCTGTGCGACAGTGACATATTAGCTGGAATGCAGTATGTGGTGCAGGACCGAAAGTTACATTGCTTTTCCATGGTATCGAATCAATATGTTGGACCCAACGGTTGTTTTCAGAAAGGCAGATCCTCCAAGAGCTAAGTGTCTGGCATGCTGGGCTCAGCTCTCGAGGGCTGGACTTTCCGGGCAGCCTTCTGAGAAAAGGACTTGTATTGGACAGGTAGATCCCAGCATGGAGCTTACATGCCCTGAATTTGACGTTATCCCGTTGTCCAAATTGTGTTAGAGTCATAGAGATACCGGCGTAGAGTAAATAACTGCTCCGCTCTGCGGCTTGTACTTAGAGTCGGCGGCGGCCGCCGTTTCGTGGCCTTGGTGGAGACTTAACTCTGTCTCCTTGTATCGTGTTCTGTAATACTACGAAATACATTCAAGACTTGAAGCTTCGCTTGCATCCAACCCTTCAGCGTTTGGACATAGTATAGTTTAGAAAAGTCGCTGAGCATTTAACAGAGAAATAAACAGGCTCACGACAAAGTCAGGAGTTTGAATCTAGGCTTAGGTTTGCTCTGGACAATTATTGCCAGTGATTTGAATGGTGAGGTTACACATTGTTGCAAATTTCTTACATCGTTTTTTTCATTGAAGTAGGGTCAACAATTAATTAATTCCACGACTGAAACATGTTAGCCTGTGCACTTCTTCAGCAGCTATTAATGATCTATCTTGAAACGATGACATAATGAAAATGATACATTTGTTACCGGGCAGCGTATAGTTTTGTAATATTCATTTAGATATTTCTCTGGATGTTTATGCAGTACAGACGACATCACGGACGCATGATACATGCCATAGTAGCAGGATGCTCATTCCTACGGTATAGTACAATTTTTTGTTATCTAACCATTCTCTATTTTTCTGTTTTGTGTTGTTATTTCCATCCGACCTTCAATTTAATAAATTTTTTCCAAGGTGTTATTTGATAAATATTTTTTGTTGCCGGAAAATATTTATAATTCGGCAAAAGCTCTGTCGGTCAGGAACGAATTGCTGCATAACAAATTGTGACGTGCTTCTGAAAGCATCAATTATTGCGCATGTGCAGCGCTTTGCTGAGGCGGGCGATATCTCAGTTGAACTACCATTCGCGACACAATAATTGTGTGCCGAATATGTGCACACCTCACAGTACACTCAGCTGTACAACACAGTACGAAGCAATGTAAAAGGCTCATGTTTATTCATTGAATATACTGTGGGATGTTATAAGTATCCATTTGCAGACATTCATTATCGCGGGATTGTTTTCTGTCATATCGATTGAAATGGTACTCTCGAAGTGAAACAGTCACTTAGATTTTGCGCTAGAAGATTTGATAAATAAGGGCCAATGCAAGTCACATGCAAAGTATTGTGAAATTGTACTAAAGGAATTTTGCTTATAGCCTATTTGCTACAACCTATTATTTTGTCACCTTTGAAGTTTAGAGTGCAGTCTGCTTTCATTTCCAACAGAGCGCCATAGGTTACAAACTACCTGCCGTCGTTTACATTAACGGCGCAGTAATCGTTATTTACGCTTGTTTTATCTCCTTTTCTCATCTGTTATTTAACCTATAACTGAATATAATATACCGGTATACCTATTTGTTAAGATCTTGTTCTGATATTGACACAATTGTTTATTGAAATAATTGTAATACGAACCGTAATACAAATTATCAATTTAAACATGGAAGCACACACCATTTTTTTTCCACTAACTACGATATATTTCGGCGTAGCATGTGAAGGATAAGCCTTCCGCTTCCTCTTCTAACGAATTATTACAGTAGAAGTCTCACTAGCGTCGCGGCGTCGAAACTTTGAAGTCGCCTCAGCACTGTCAATTTTCAATAATATAGGTTTGTTATTCGGTTATAATGAATGGAATTCAACTGCACTATGCACTCAGAACACAGAATAGGCTTTCTGTGAATTTTAAAAGATCAACGTTTGCTTACCGTAACCTTCTTACTTTGTAGCTGATATGCTTACAAAGTAGAGCTAGATATAAGCATGTCTCCCAAATCATGAAATACTTGGCAGTGGTTCTATCTTTCAGTTTTTATTGTTAATTTTTGAAGGAAGAAGAAGTTGTGCCATGCGCACTGCCCTAATTACGAAATCATGTGCAATGGTATTGCTCTTCACATCCATTTGGAATTGATGCAGAATTAAATTGGTCCCTCGTTGCTCGCATTGCCTTTAGAATTCACCGATACAGCAGCACTCCACAAGCCGCTCGCTGCCCCGATTGGAGAAGTTGGTGAGGGACGCGGCGCTTCTGTAGCATCTTCGTGATGCATCGCCCGCTCGTAAATCTGCCACAGCCCCAGCAATCTCCATTCACCTCTCCTAAGAATAAGCGAGAAAATATGGACGTTCGACGAAAGATTTCCGTTTTTGGTTCTAGCTGCCCAAAGTAGACTACATTCTCCACTGGCTGATGTATTGCGATCTGTCACACCGCGCAATGCATGGAACGCCTGAGTGGTCACTTTTGTGGCCGTCATACCTTACAGTGAGAAGAAGCGTCATATTTTTTATTGGCGCCGCCATGAATATTGTCGAAGGCTTCCGCTTCCCTCTGTACATACTGTGAGCCAGTTTGCAACGTGCAATTTGGGGGCTATTCAGCAACTGATGCAGTTTTATTGCGGCTTGGCAAAAAGGCTTTTCAGCTGAGGCTAAGTATACCGCAATGATGTCGGGAGAAAATTGTACCTTTCAACCTCTCGAGGTCGCCAACCTGTTGCACGGCTTTCGGGCAACTCCTGGCTATTTATTTCTTTATAATTATTATTTTTTTTTTGCAAGTGATTAGCTTGACGCACTTGCTTTTTAAACTCACAAATAAACAGTGAATCTTTTTCAGCATCTATTGGTTTAGAAATCAACCCACTTTAAACGAGAATAATAATCAAGTCTTTCTACATAAGAGACTGTTGCGCTCGCGTTACTCTGATGAAGCTCGGTATTGGAGCATTAGTACGTTGCATGTGAATAATGAGCGCCAAAATTCGAATGCATTACGTTCCTGACATTTTTGCAGATAATTTCCTCAGGCAGTGTCTTCAATGTGTTAGATTATTATGTGTGTGTGTGCACAGAAAATACTGCAGCATGCTAGCTAAGTTTTGCTACAGGGCTCTGGGACACTTACTACTGCTAGTAAGTACCTATTTTGTTCACTGGTACTCTTAAAATTTAGTATTTCAACTGGTTCTCTGCTCATGGCATGAAAACTGTTTCTGTTAGCAATATAGTGGATTATCTCTTCTTGGTTTATAGCTTCTAGTGCAGATAGCCTTCAAAATTGTCGGTGTGTATTTACGATTATGCATTTTCGCTCTTCTTGCACGTGGCGCCGCTCATGCAACGCCTATGACAGGATGGTTAAACGGAAGGAGAAGAGTTGATACTCATAGTGAAGAGACAGCGTGCATCACTGCTAACTTGGAAGCCATTGTGGCTCTCCATCTGCACCATGGTGAAGTTAAATCTCTGAAAATTCCCGGAAATGTGCGAAACTGTATGTTGGATTCGGGATGCCCGTACATAAAGATAAAATATTATATTTCTCGAAGAATAGAAAATAAGACCCTTGTTTTGCATGTAGAAATTAACCTAGAAGAACACGCGTTAAACGCGGTAATAACGACTGAAGTATAATTATAGGTTTATCTGCGCATTTGTTTATGTACGTACCGAATGTTTGCGCCGTCAAAAATGATAGCGAAGAATTTATGACAAACGTTCCTCATTGAATATACTTTCGTTAATAATATGTTTCTGAAGGATACACTACGTATATAGCGGGTGAATCATATTGTAAAAAAATGAGTGCTCCCTGTTTCAATTTTTTTAAGTAAACGCTTCATTCTTCTCTGAGAAGACTAGAAAAAAAAATCAGTTTATCATAACAAGCAGCGAAGCAACGCTGAACTAAGTGCCGTGCCTCGCATATTGTGTCTTCTGTGATACTTGTACAACTTTGTCCATTAAAATATTTGCGCTCATGCGATTGCTGCTTCGTCAAAGCAAATTGTAAGCTAGACGAAATAACTGCCGCTTCTACTGCACCTTGAAAAATTGCTTCGTTGATCATCTACTGATTTGTACGTCGTAATCATAGAATAAATATGGTTTTGTATGGAGAAGGTAATAAATAGCAGACTCCATGGAAGAGCTGTCATGGAGTAAGAAGTGCATCCAATTATAAGGGTTCCCAGTTTGGCAACCTTGTGCAACGTTGTGTAATTTTTGCATATCGATCTCCATCAAAATTCAGCCTAATTATAAAATCTGCATCCTGACATATTTTCACCTATTTCGTTATGAGCGCTACACTAAGAATACAAATACATAACACATTGATATGTAAATACACGACAGTTTTTACTACGTTGTTTTTAGTTTGTACGCGGCTGTCAAAAGTTACAGAAAAGAATTTGTGAGGGTACATTTCACTGCCCTCTGTTTCGTTACTGATTTCCTTAGGAACGATACGCTGCAACTGCCAATTTGAAGAACATTCGAGATAATCAAGTATTCTAGGGCAAAATTCAACTGAGCGCCGCAAACCTTTCGTACGGCGAGATAAAAAAAAAAATTATATCAGCTCGTAGTCAAGCATCACTTGTGATATAAGTTAGAGCTACGTCGCATCCCAGACAGGTCATGATAGGCTATAGTGTTATAGTCTGACCAATTTATGAAGGCGGTTCGGTCGTCGTCAAATTCCTTTATAGCGTTGCCAATTCTATGAGTACTTGTGGACCAGGGCGTGAAGAAATTCACACAAAAATCGATATTTTTTATTAATATAGGCAGTTGTGGTCTTCTCTTCTCTGACTTGCTTCCTTTTCTTCATTGATCCTTTGTCGTGATTTCAACCTCCGTATTTTTTTTCTCTGACTTGTCGTTTCCTCATTTTCCCACTCACGCTTATCAGCAGCTCTAATTCACTTCTGTAATCTTTGTGCTTCAAGTCTTTCTTGACTGTATCGCACAGACGATTCATCTCTCTCCATGCATTCGTGGCACGCTTTCGATCTTGAGACTGTTGTAGTTTCGTACTACTTATACGTTCCCTATTTTCCTTCTTGATTAGGCGTGCGTCTTCAATAACGAAAGAAAGAAAAAAAACTTGATTAAAACACTGCAATAAACTTTAATATAACGTAAGCCAGCTTGTATGCATGTCAGCGCACCGTTGCCAAGATACGGTCTTGCGAACTTAAATATCTGCCTCACTGAAATTTTGGGCTATGAAGCAAATTTGCACCTCGGAGAACGACAGCGTGAGGGATGATATGCGTAGTATGGAACTGAAGAAGCATATGGTAATGGAGAGAACTACATGGAATAGCAAAATCTGCTTCAGCGACCCCCTTTGAACGGGAATAATACTGCTGTAGAAGAAGTGAAAGACAGTAAGCTAGAAGAAATACGTGGTTGTTTACTGCCCGTGAAGAATCACCCCTCCAGAGCAATTCGTTGACCATCTACCGAATTTATACGTCGTGACCTGAGAGAAAAAAGTTATAAAATCGGACTCTAGAAGCTACATACATAGTGTTCCGATTTCAAGAAGTGTTTCAAGCAAGAAGTGTCTTCAGATAAAGGAATGAGGACCAACCGTCGCCATCTTGTGCAACCTGGTCATCAATTTACAAAATCTGCAACCAGGCTTACTTTTCGCTTATCTATTTTCTTCAAAGCGGACACGAAATAAATAAATACACGAAGCGTTTTATTATATAAGGATATCTGAGATTTTGTTCGGCCCATATCTCAGACACGTCCACTTACTGCACATAGAGAAATCTCAGAAATATTCAAAGGATTGGCCCCGCTGTAAAGGAATTTGACCACGACTGAACCACCTTCATAAAATGGTCAGACTATAGTCGAAGTTTTTTGCTGAAGCGATAAGCTGTTTAGTCAAAGGAAGAAGTAATGTCTGAAAAAAATAATGCTGCTACGTTGACGTCGTGTTCTTCGCTTGTCTTCATGGCTCTGCTGTCTCTAAAAATGTATTACCCTTTCTTTTGTTGATTATCAACTCAAATTGCGCGCCAAGTCAGAGTGAAGTGTACAAATTAGGATGCATGACTTTACGAGACGCTGCAGATATCACAGGCAAAGAAACCCACAGGCATACAACTTCAAAGCTAACTCCAACTCGAGCGTTCGAGAGCGTTGGTGCGGCTGGAGATACTTACATAGCAATCGTATCTTGGATTCGAACATTTCGATGTACAGCGAGCACCAACTATAACGCCATTCTTGTAGCTTTTTTTTTTTCGCAAAGCAGCGAAAAACTCCAATTTGAGTTAATTTGTCTGTTTGCATAGAAGCAATGATTGGAGTTGAACCTTGGTTAGGCATGAAGTGCATTTAAATATGAGTCCTTATTGTATAGTTTGGTTTATATTTTTGTCTATTTCTGTCTCGTTTTCATGAAACAATAGAAAATTAGGCCATGTTGGAGATTGCCGTGATCCTGTCACGTTTTGTTGAAAAGGTGTTCAAAAATTTTACCAGATTGCAGATGAGGGCAAAATTGGGAGAAACCAAAACTGCCTGCTTTATTTTCTAACAAACATAATGAGTAGTCAAACACGCAGACGGACGAATCGATCATAACCAAAATTTATATATTTATACCTATTATCCTCTAACAGTTCATGCAAATTTCATGAACATCCATTTATAACTTTCTGAGTATTGTATTGACAAACATCTAATAAACATATCGTCAAACACACAAGCGGCCGAGCCGAATCGAACATCACGAAAATTTTATCACTTTATCTCTTTTAACATTTCTAATAATTTCTACATATTTCATGAGAAACTGTTCGTAACTTTTTGGCCCATGATGCTGACAAGCATCGAATGAAACAAAAATTTGGTTATTTGGTCCAATTAATAACCTAACAATAATTGTTCATGCAAATTTCATGAAGATTGGTGGACAACTTTTTGAGTAGTGTTCCCAAGAAAAGGAAGCAAACAAACAAACGGTTGAACCGATCTTCACAAAAAGTTAATCGTCTGTTCTTCCAAATATACCTAATATTTCCTGGAAATTTTCATAGAGATCCCACCATACCTTTTTTTAGTTATTTTATGCCACAGACAAACTCACAAACAAACAACGAGACAAACTCGACAAAAGCAAAACCTACAAAATTCTAGCGTAGTAAATGGTGGCGTGACAATTAGCTATAAGCTACGCAATTATTGAGAAAATAATGGTGAAATAACTTTAAGATCGGAGATAACTCAGTAAAATACACATGCAGGTAGGTAAATGATTTTTTCAGCTGTCTAACCAAATTTTTCCAAGAGTGGGAAACAAGTTCAAGTTGCTTGATTGGGTAAAAAATGCAAGATTAAAGTAGACCTAATTAAGCATGGGATTCATAGGATCTCACTCTACAGCTGTGAAGACAACGACTAATAATACATAATTAAAACTTTTATATTATGTAGATCTAACTAAGTATTTCAAAACTGAAGCTATTAGTAATACAGTCTGCAGATGGCAGAGGCGTCAGTGTAAGGGGTGGTACGCTCATTTATCCATAGAATTGGCACAAAATTTGGTGCGCAAATCATATTAACTGCAGAGTTGAGTAACTAGTAGCTATCTATTGCGTTACCTTATCTCATAAAGTAACCGAGCTTATAACCGAATTTTAAATCTTATGATATGGTCTCTGTTGATGATATTTTTATTCATTTTTTTTAATGGCCGGGCATGTGATGCATTTAACCACATGTGTCATCTCGTATCTTAACCAAGTCTGCAAGTAACCGAATTCACGTCGTATGAAAACGTAATTCGAGAAAAAACTAAGACACTACGAATAAATGCTCAAAATGTAGGTAGAATGTATTCTTGTTGAATGAAGTGAAATATAGAAGTGTATGTGTTAATTTTGAAGTGTATTTAAGTGATTATCACATCGATCTATAGTGCCTCAGTTGAAAAGAAAAAAAAATGTATATACTCGTATGTATTCGCTGCCAGCAACCATCGACGATTCAAAGAGCTTTGGTTTATCACGCTCGCGTAATTCCCGCTCGTTTGGGTGCTCGCTTGAACTGGGCCCCGCTCGAAAGGTCCATGAACCCTTACCAATATCAATCTGCCTGGTAAAGCTTCCATTCAAACCTTAATATATCACTTTCAACTTATAGGTGTGAGTGCACCTCATAGAGGTGTGAATGTGTTGGGGTGGGGATTATTATCTATTTGGATTATAGCTTATGCTCTGCCGTTGCTAAGCAGTTTCCCTTTTTCTTCCGAGTCGTTAAGTTTGGCTGATTTCGGAGATTTCGGCAGATTTCTGTAGATTTCGGTGTTTAGGGTGACCCACCTGAAGTTTCCTTGGAGTGAAACCTCGAGGACATAACGCTGATGCCCACTCGAACATGCCCTAACTATCTGACAGCCTTAAGCTCGTTTTCCAAGAGGGATGAATATTGGCCTTGAGTACACACCACCGTCGTCCCGTCTCGCAGATGGGTATAAAATATCGGGCTATCGGAACCGCCCTAAACTCGTCTTCTAAAGCGACAGAACGCTCGCATCGACTCCGCACCACAACCGTCCCGTCTCGCGGATGCGTATAAATATCAGGCCCGGAAGCGCCATAAACTTGGCGCATTGAATTATTCAAGACCGCCGACTGAATTAGGTTTTCGCTTTGCAGTTGCGTAGGGGCGCGTTTTGCCGCATAACTCGCCAGCTCCATTTTGCATTCCACATTGAGCGTGTCGCTTGCGGTGGCGATTATCAGCCAACCAAAAAATGCAACATTAGATTATGTGCCGGGCTTATTGCTGAGCTCCTGAGAACCACTGCTGCGGCCGTGTGGTGCGCCGCTAATAATGTACGTTTATTTGTTGCTATTAAAATGAAATTGCTGGCGGTTGCAGCATTTCCTAATTTTGTGTTTTGTTAAGTAAAATTATATGTACATTCAGCACGATTTATTAGTCTGCATGTGAAGTAATTAATTTTAACCGGATTTAAATTATTCTGAAATTGTACAGTTAGGTCGAAATCTAAATGTGTTCCAGTTAAACTCATCCTACGTTTAACTGCGAAAGAAATGAAAGCAAAGGATCGTCCACTTGCAGTGATATGACTATTCTAGACGCAGCCTGCTACTTATTCAGCGTCGTGAATTCAACGACGTGATTTTACTGATCTAGCCAAAGACCTTGTGGATATCTTGCAGAACTTATTTAACTACGAAAATTTTAGCAAGTATATCGTAGTACCCAACGCATTATAGCAGCCTTGGATTGTACTATTATCTGTGACTAATAAATCAACTGATATTTTTTATGTGAACTACAAACTTTAGTCTAAGAACAGCACAAATGATGAGTTCAAACACAAACGCAGACTTAAGAGTTGAATACAATTTTGCTTCTTCAGTAAAACACTAAACATGTTAGTAGATAAATAGGTAAACAAAATGACATATGTTTAACATATGGGAAGAATTTTATTTTTTTCGTCCGCGCTTGACACCGCGCTTCAACTTGACATTTATAAAAAATATAAGAAACACTGCATCAAACGCAAACTAAATTATCACAAACTTATTTTTGGAGCTGTAAAGGTCATATCTGAATTCAAATAAAGAATATAATTCCAACTGTTTTCCAACTCAAAGATTTTTTTATTTATATAATTTGTTTAGTTGACGCTGAATTGTACAGCGGCATCATTAGCTGTCGTAGGATGGAACAAATTGCCACCTTTGTGAAATTACTAAGCGTGATAAATTACTAACCGTGTACGTGTGGTATAAATATTATACAAACAGCATAGTAATGTTCTGGCGCTACGATGCTGGTTGTTTCTGGTTGCAATTAATATTACTAGCCGAAATAAATGTCGTTCTCTTTTTAGCATAGCTTGTGAGTTTAAAAATAACTATGCTTCAAGTCAGACAGCACCTCGATTTTCTGTGAGCAGTAGCAGCTACCCTATTTCCCCATACCTAATATTGAAAGCGAAAGGTCCGACCAACGGATGGAGAGATGGCCAAATGGAACCACAAGCCGAGGCTATTACAGATGAAGAAAAAAAGGAAAATTCGATAATTAGGGTAAACTGAAAAAAGACTGTAGGTCGTTGCACTGAAATTGCCGCATTTTATTCTACATATTAGCCAATAAGCGCAGTTACGCATTGTTTAAGGTTCGATACTCTCAGAGCCGCTCATTATCTGAATATTCCCTGATCTTATGACCAAAGCGTAGCACCAGATGAATAATGGACGGACGTGTGAATGGAACCGCAAGCAGAAGCAAATTGTAAAGAAGACTCAAAGATTAAATGAAATCGATTTTTTATGCTTATTTATTGTTGACTAGAGGGACCCGTTCAAATTCCACGGTTGATTTTCGTATTTTTTTTTTGTCACTATACAGACGCTGACGAGGCCAGAGAGTTGCAGTTAATCACATGAAATTGAAACCGTTTGCACGGAAGCACATTAGTGCCGTTTACTTCAAACAGGCCTATACGCGTAACCATCAAAAGGTCACAAAACTGAATAATGATCCTTCGCACGTCAATATACAAAAATTCACAGCATATAAAAAGAAGAAACACAGAACCATAACCCAACAGAGCTCTCATCTACCTAACGTGAAAAACTAATACTGAGGGTGAAGTGACCGCCTGCTTCCCAATTAAAAATTTTCGGTGGAGCAAGAGCGGCGCATGGTGTGCACCTGGTCGCTTTTTGAGCGGGGCATCCGTGGGGCTCGGGTGCTGCTCGGTCGCTATGCGCGTTTTCGGGGTGGCACGGGCGACCTCGTTCCAAACATAAATCACCCATACAGGGCACGCTTGCCCGACCGTGCTCCACGGATAGCAGTATACCGTATACTGCTACTGCTACTTAATGCTGCTATTTCTGCGGAGGCGCGGAATATCCGTGGAGCACGGTCGGGCATGCGCGCCCTGTATGGATGATTTATCTCCGCAACGAGGTCGCCCGTGCCACCCCCAAAACGCGCCTAGCGACCGTACAGCACCCGAGCCCCACGGATGCCCCGCTCAAAAAGGCGACTTGCGGCGGCTATGTGTGGTTCAAACACCACTGTAGTTCCGCCAAAAATTTTTAATTGGGTAATCAATGACGCACTAACATATTCATCATTATATCCATAATTCAGTAATGATTATTGAAAACCGCACTGAAAGTTTTTAAAACTTTCAGTGCAATGAGGAAGTAGCCTATTACTTGAAGCTCACACAAACTGGAAGCCAATGTGCATTGTTGCATCGTTGACGGCAAGCCAAGCGTCAAATTATCTTAAGAAAAGTAGGGACACTACTTGAAGAGTAAAAATCCCGCACGCGTTATTTCGTCACACAATAATTTCTCGAGTTCCAGTAAAATAATGCAATCATCTGAATCCCAATAAGGAGCGAGTAACAGCAACTTTACATGCTGAGCCATTAGCTATACGATAATCACTCAATATATTTTTATCAAAAGTTTGTGAGCACCCTTAGCATATTTAAAGTTAGCTCTAAACGTTCCCAAGGAGTACCGAAATAAAGAGAGTTCTCTCTCCTCAAACACTCTGCATATGATGCGCTTACATAGGGAGATAGTTCCATTACTAAACATGTCGTATAGTTAGTGACTTGAAGAATTGAATGATACAGTTCGGTTTACAGATACACACAAAAACTAATTCTTCTTGAAGTTATTTGATAATCATTTCACTTTGGCAACCAACATAGTACCTTCGTCGTCAGGACGGTATAGCGAATAACAGTTCCTTACATAAAAATCAGGACCCCGGCTTCATGCCATTCAAACTTTCAAGAACTAAAACGTCTCATAATTTGACGAAAACAACGCTTGAGAGCCGAAGTATTATAGTTCACTTCCTGATCAGCAGAGACGTAGCTACGGCAGGGTGATCAGCCCTTAAAAAAATGCATGCCCTAGAGCTTATAGCTTTTCATTTCTATCATGCATGACTTTTGAAGTTTGGTCCTGATATACAAAGTATCTGGGTAGAGGGGCCAGTTGTCAAATATGACGCCAGTAATGTGATTGATCTTATTGTTCCAGTTCACACTACTGGTTTTCCTGTTAAATAGGTTTCATCGCTGCAGACCTGTTATTTTTCTATTAATTAAGCGCAAGTTGTATATCCATGAGGTCTGTAAAACCGAAATAATATAACCCTGCAAGAGACGCGCGAATTCAGCTTGGAATTGGTCAAATGTTGAGCAGCACCAATAATGTATAGTTCAGTCAAAGGAATTCATCTGAAAGGCTTAGGGCTTCCGTATCCTGGATACCAAGCGATGTTGTGAATCTCAAGCATCGAAATTTGGCTGAAATGTAAATTGAATATGAAAAGGCATCTGTTCGGCGTAAAATTGCAAATGCGATGAAAAGATTCAGCTGAAGAAAGTATAAGCGAAATGGATTATGCACAAAAAGGAACAAAAAACTCCAGCCAAGACTCAGCAACTCAAACTGCCAAGAAGAATTTCAAATAAAAATATGCGATAAAGCTTAAGCCCGCGAGGATCAAAAACTTTATCAAAGATATCGCCTTTCATCTACCACGCTAAGAAGAAGAATCATCATCGTCATATCGAAAGGTACAGAGATAGTTTATTCTAATACTTTGAACCTACTCAGTGCTGCTTACTTGATGATCAAAGCGCTCCACTCATACGAATGGACGGGACTTCTAAAGGGTTTCTGTAGATTAGAAGAGATAGCAATGACAAATTGTGAATGCAATATATTCAGTAATATAAATTTATTGACAAGCAAAACAGTACAGAAATTTGAGTTTCAAAAATGAACATGCGATTGGCTCGCATCTTAACTACGGAGAAGAACGACTGAAGTTACAGTTTTTTATTCAAGTGCAACGTTTCTCCAAGCTAATACTGAAAGCTTAACGTGCAGACACATGGACGGAAGTATGGAGCCTCAAGCAGAATTATAAT
This sequence comes from Parhyale hawaiensis, assembly GCA_001587735.2. Classification (NCBI taxonomy): domain Eukaryota; kingdom Metazoa; phylum Arthropoda; class Malacostraca; order Amphipoda; family Hyalidae; genus Parhyale; species Parhyale hawaiensis. The sequence goes on from LQNS02278087.1 coordinate 1,690,628, forward strand.
ATAGATTGTGAAAGTTAATGTGATTCATTTGCGAGGTTCGTAACTAATGTGAGTTATCTGGGCTTGTGTAGATGAAAAAAGGCATTTTGAGAAAAACTGAACTTACTCAAGTTGTCATTCGAAATTAAATGATAAAATCGTTCATGATTGCCATGCTGGCTTTTGAACGATGCCATATTTTTTTAGTGTTATATTTCTTTGGGAGCTACTGTATGGTTGGCAAGTGGGATTCGAGTATATTTAGCCTCACTTACATGATGCAACTCTTGCTATGCAACACCCTCTTCTCCCAACGCCTGCTTCAATAGACGAAAAACTTTCAACTCTTATGTCCCAATTGCGTGGCTGGGACTGCAGAGCTATGAGTTTCGTAAATCAGTCGGTCTGTTAATCAAATATATATATATATAGACATACATGGTTCTTACATCCTTGCAACAAACACGGAGGCTAAACATTCTTAGTGAATGCACCAAGCTAAGAATGTAATAAAAAGTGTTCCAAGTTCCATACACGTGAGTCAAATCCCAAGCACTTTGGGAAATGGCAGGGAGTACAGCGCTGTTGCGCGATAAAGTTTCAGAATGGAAGCTGGTCTTCTGGTCTTTACTAGTGATGCTTTTCAAATATTTCAGCATTTCTCTGGGTATTGGCAGATATATTGCTGCCAAGTCTAAAAACAAATGGAGAGTCGCAATAACTAATCTATTCGTTGGGTAGGGGAAACAAAGATACGTATTTTTGAGTTTCATTCTTTGTGAGTTTTATTCCACTTTATATCGCTCTGTAAAATGCCGAGTCCCTTCCCTGTGTTGCTTTCGGCGCATCACTCCAGCAATAAAACCTTATGACTGAAGTTATTAGAAAGATATGTTGTGATTGCAAGCCAAAGCGTCGAAGTTATGACTCGCTGAAGATTGACTACAACCTGGTATTGGCCAAATAATAGGAGGAAACACGCATTCATCAAGCGAAGAGTCAATAGTTATTTTCCTACATCCTTGTATGTCGTACGTTCGAGTTAACATTACCATGATTATTATAGTAATTTTATGAAGCGTTGTGGCAAACTTGGATCAACAATACTAAACTATTCAGTTCGCGTCGTGTTTCATATTGATTAACAGTCCATAATACTTTGTTGTAGAAAGTGTATCAAAACGTACAGAAATCCTGAATTACGTATCGGCTATCGGTCATATCTATTAGATAGTTCCTAAAACAAAGGGTCAATAAACATTGAAATGAGTTACCGGTTGAGCAGAAATTCGAAAAAAATATAAAATTTACGCTCAGCATTCATTTATGTTTGCTCTTATCAGTATCGCTTTATGTTCTTGGTCACATCGACTAATTTTCGTAATATTGAGGTAGTAATTTCTAGTATTTCTATGCAAAGGTTTTATGCCGTACCGTTGATGAAGCATTGGGTAGGTGCGTATTCAGTCATGGGACGGATGCTTAGCGCAGATTCTTTAAGTAAGCCACTCCTGGATTGTCGCTATCTTTCCAGAGTATCAACTACTAAACTGTTTCTTGAATACACTCGAATTTGGGAATAATGCAAAATTTTATAATGCGCCGATACGAAAAAAAGACTGCTGTCAAGCTACATACCAATTTTATTATATATGTTTTTCTTTTGTTTTGTTATAAATGCGTATGCCACATACAACATTCTAATGTGTTAGTCTTTAACATTCAAATGTATAGACGCATTCTTTGTATCATGTAATTTCATGTCGGGCGGAATTATCACCGCCGTCTTCAGGTCAGAGCCTTGAAAATAAAAAGACAAAATGTTCTTTATGACCGTGCAAAAATTTGCTGGTTCACCAGCACTGCCTCTAGTGACAAGTGTAATTCTCAATGACCTTCCGGCCGGAGCCTATATCAGTAAAAGCTGTCTGTCAAAGCCTGTAACCAGAGTTCTGAAAATATTTGTTATGCTCGTTAATGTACAGTAATTTACCGGGGGATTTCTGACTCGAATCCGGCGGAGGCAACCGGTGTTCTAATGAAGCCTTGATGCATAGGTATTTAAGGCGCTTGCACGATCAATAGTCAGCTTATTTCAGTACTAGCATTAGAGTACTGTACATAGTCTACAGCATTCTGAGTGTAGCACTTACTTAGATGTATACCTTGTATTCTGTTGTCTGCATCTATCAAGTAGCATGCTGGCTACTTATTGTTGGATCATATCTTCTAAGTCTTGTATAATAAGATGTAAATAAACAAGAAGATCTTATCGACTTTCCTTCACCAACAAGCACTGTAGCCTGATAACTACACTCGGCCTTGAAGTTCACTCTCACAACCAAGTACAGTGACGAACTCAATTAGAACTTACGCACGCCAAGAAATACAATACATTACATGTCCTCCTCTTCTTCCCAGCTTACTTTACCAATGCGTGCTGATCCAGAGTAAGAGTACACCGATATATGGGTTGCACTCTCTCTCGGCGCACTAGGTATCCTATCTTTCTTCCCTTCTATGGATCGTAGGTAGGATGCATAAAAATTGAAATGCCAGTGATAATTAAAGTGAATTAAACATTTACTCTCAGGGATGTTTAAAAGCAACTTTTGTTTCGGTACCCATGAGATTATTTCTGTGATATCGCTTAGAAGAGATACAGGGCAGCAGGGGTCAAAATTACACATAAGGGAGGGTACCAAATGAGCTGTTGTAAGTCATGAAAGGAACAGACTGCCGCGAGATTTTTCAGTACACTGACTGCCCAAACTTCCTGAGCCTTTTCCTGTACCTAGATCATTCACTGTGTTTACAATAAGTCCTGAGTTTGTAAACTTGTTCTTTGATGGAACTTTCCCAACTGTTCTTAATGGATATACCCCCTGAGTTTATCAACGCTTCTAGATTGAACGTTTGCTCTATAATTCTCTTCAAAAAAAGAAAATAGAGGTCACGTGCAGAGGTAATTATAAAGATGTTAGAACGCAATAGAAAAACGGTCTACCTGTTAATTTAACAACCGAGGAGGCGGTGATACAAAAGTAGACGGTGATGTGATAGACAGGTGTGGAGGCGAAAACCGATCAAAAATGGAGTGATGCAATAGTAACGAAGTATTCTAATGGTATTGCGGCCCGAAGGGCGAGGTTATTCACAAAATGCTAAATCACATTTGACATATCACCGCTACAGAGACGGAGAAATATAAAAACGTACTGGAGGCATATAAATACTTGCTGAAAGTGCCAGATAAACCAGCTGTAAGCGGCTACATGCAATGTGGGGATAACTTGCTGTTAGCCATCCCGCTTGTCACGGGGCAGCAGCTTCACCTGTGCACAAAAGGGGTGGCGTGTGCAACACCACCTGGACCTCGTCCGAAGAATCATCAAGTACGTAAGTAATCACTTACGTGATCAACTACGTAAGTAATCACAGTAATCCACTGTGCCACTCGCTATACCGACACTGAGCCATTGTAGGTATTTGTAAACATGTAGCGTTCCTTTACGTACTGTTAAAATAATATTAAAGTGAAAAAAAGGATCCCAGTAACTGGATAATATCCTCACCAGAGAATATAACAACATGTAGTACAAGTATGATCAATCTGAACCTAATGTATACAGTTCTTATCTACGGTCCCAATTAAAAATTATCAGTGGAGCGCGCGTGGATTATGTGCGGCAGATCCGATATTAGGCCGATTTATGCGAGGAGGTGGCCACGCCTCGTGGTTTCTCGGATGGACACGGTTGGGGTTTCAGCACATCT
>LQNS02278087.1:1703536-1721575 GCA_001587735.2 Parhyale hawaiensis
AGGCGACCGTGCGCGTAGCACCGCGCGCAGCTCCCGAGCCTCGCGGATGCCCCGCTCAAAAAGGCGACCGTGCGCGTAGAACTGCGTACCATATGCCGCGCTTGTTCCACCGTAGATTTTTAACTGGGGTGTCATGAATCTAGTCACCAGGTCACTGCTTGAATAGAGGAAAATTTTGGGATGTACCCCAAATGCGAGCTATAATGACTTTTTCGCTAAAAAGTAACCCTGTCACTTTAACTACTCTCCTCATCATTAGTTAGTTGTGTTAGACCCGCTATTACACGACCAACTAAAGTGTCAGAACGAATATCTATACCATTTTAGGAACATAGGGTTTTCCGGGGATCATCTTCAAGTCCCAGGATTGAAAATTATGATAAAAACAAGTACACACCACTGAATAAATTGTTGGAACAGCCAAAAAGGCTACCATCTCGAAGCCTCAGCAGTACCAAACTGGAAATAATGGTAACCACTGCGCGACTGCGATCTATGATAATTATTGGTGACCAGCAACGGTGGTTAATCCTCTAGTGACCAACGTTCCTATTTTGGGAACATAACTCCAAATTGCTCCAAAAGCATTTATGGGGGCAAAATGTCACGATATTTTGCAGATTTTGACCAACGAGAGTGAGAAATAAGCTGATAAGTCGTGAAAAATATTCTTGAGCGCTTGAAATACAGCAACAGAATTGAAGATCTGGCGAAGAATGGGCTTAGAGAATGTGAAACTAGCAGAGATCAGCCTACAGGGAACTGTCCGCTAATATCAAGGAAACTTCGCGCGAAAGAACAAAGAAGTTACTATGATTAGAGAGCGCTCGCTGGAACGACAACGTTGCTGTGACGATTGCTAATAACTCTTTTGGCGTTTCACCAATCCAAAAATATGCAGAGGTGGGTGAAAAATCAAAGGGAAAAAAACCATCGACCAACCATTCATGCTCCACATGTATTGCCGTGCTATGGGTGAAGTAACTGTGCACGACCAAATGTTGTCCTTCGAAGGGCCCAGGCTACGATCCAGAAAATGGTGGGAGAATATATTTTTGGAATTATTGAAGTCACTCGTGGTTGCTATTTTCAGATTATTCCCGTATGTGAATCCGTTCTCAAAGCAGACTCACAAAGGCTTCAGTCGAGAGATCGCTGGTACTCTTGTATGGCCGAGGCCCCACCAGCGAGACAAGCGACATGCAAAGCGACAATTTTGTTGCACGACAAAGTGTAACGGATGGTACAACAGTCTGCTCTCCAGACCGCCGCAACTGTGATGCCTCGCGACACCCGTGCATTGCTGCAACATGACTCCAGTAAAAATCGCATTGTATCGCTTGTTGCTTGCTGTGGGGCCCCGGCCTAGGGGTTCAATGCAAGAGGAAACGATACGGGGCCCAGCATCGTCAGTATCAGAGGCTGTCCGCTATGACCACGTGACTCATTTCCTTGAGCCTTATAATCAAGGAAGATGCAACATTTGCAGCAACCATGCTCGTTTGATATATGTCAAATTCGATAAGCGGTTGCACAAGATGTGCAGTGAGAATTATCACGAGTGATAACTGTGTCAATGGAACAAGTTCATACGATTAGCTGAGTGAGAGTACGAAAGAATAATCTGGAAAGCTGTATGGTGAATCACAATTTTCTTCCTTGTTTTGTGATATATTTTTATAAATCCCCAAAATGATCTAATATTATGCTATTACATGGGTTACATTAGCTTATTGAGGACTTAGGAATGGTGAATGTGCCAATGCATCAAAGAATAACTTTTATATATGGATACCATATTTTTGTTATATTCTGTATCCCTAAGCGACCAACGTTCCCATTTTGGGAAGATCATAAAAAACTGTAAAAAAACGGATTATTAATACTTTATGGTTCTATTTGCTCATATTTGACTCGATACGCATAACTTCAATGGATATTTTGCTTTAATCAAACTTATTTCTTTGTGCTGTCACCAATGGGTTGCACCAACTGAAGCAGTATTTTCTCAACCAGTGTCTCCATGGATGAAAACTGGCTAAGATGAACCTCGAGTTTCTTATCCTTAAGAGCTGTTTTGAGAGCATCCTTGCTATTTCCGGCGCACTAGCTGGAGCTCGGCCGTGTCGCCTGGCTTCGGAAATAAAATAGCAAGCTGCATATTAGATCCTTAAGTGTGACAGAGACAAGTTGATGGTGCCAGATGAGCGCATTTGAAAATTGTTTCTTCTTGAACGGTTGCGTTTTGCAAAGTTTTGAAACAGTAGAAAAGAACACATGCACATTCTCTGTTTATTCGCAGACTGATGATCTTGTCCATTAAATTCTCTGCGACATGTTGCATAGTCCCTTGGCAAATGGCCCCCAAAAAGTATCTTTTGCCACTTCTTGTTCCCTCTGTGCGGTTGTTACAAGAAGGTATCGTGTTCCGTCTACCATTGCTCAATAACAAATTTATCTCTGCAACATACCATTTTGGAGTAAAATTGTAGCACTACAAGGAAAACTAAAAATAATTTAGTTGCATGAAAAGTTTTCCTTTTAAATTTCGTCTATCGTTCAATTGAAGGTGATTGTCGAGTTTTTCGGGTGACATGTTTTCTCTTTGTTTGTGCCAGCTTCCTAATACGATACAGCTGATCAATCAAACCAAAAAGAATAATAGAGATAACCGCGGCAACTCGAACGCATGACACGATACTGGATGTAGTACTTAACTCGCGTGTTAGATAGTCGCTAATAAACTTGCTAGTGAGCCCTCAAGTATTAGAGTTCACCGCTAATAATCTTGCATATTACGGTGCCTGGAGTGTGTATGACTGTCTTTTTATTGTCCTGCGTGTATACACTAAGGATGAAAAGTCACAGTATCGAAATGCTGTAAAAGGAGCACAGAAGCTAATTAAAATTACAGGTCACCTCCGTTACAACAAAACCTGTATAGACAACGATCTGCTGCTCCGATATACCAGTATACAGTATAGCTCATCAAATATCAAGTACTACGCTCCGCTATGAGGAAAAGTCGCAGTAGAGGCCATATCCTTCGCCTGTGAAGATTATTTACTGTCAGCACTATGCTGTAATCTGGCAGTAAGTCCCAGGGAAGAAGCAACTGTAAGTACCACTAGTAATGCACCTATTGCTTTGAAGTTACACGACTGACTTTTCTCATGCGGTCGACACGGACATCAACTTCAAACTGTCCTATACACGTTTAGTGTCTTAGTTAAATAGTAGGACCAGAAAGTGATAGTGGTGACGGTGTTGTGTCTGTTAAGTGATATATCGATACTACGCGAAATGATTTTGTGTTCGTTCTCCGAAATATTTATCCATCATGCCGTGGCTTTCGGTTCTTCCGAATAGCAAATGTCTTTCGACAGCCAGCCCTTCTAATCATCGGTGCTCCTTTAATAAACGGTGCACTGTAGAGTAAGATTAGTTTTATGTTTGTATATAGCTGCACAACAACTGCCACTATCCATATTGCATGCTGAGAATATGACTGGCTGTTCTCTACTGTTCTGCCTGCTCACAGTTTGCTCAATGCATGGTGTAAATAAAAAATAAAGTGTCCAGAGAGCGCGAAGTTTTGATGCAACTGTAACTCTTTCTCCTGTCCCACACGAGTCACAAAAACGCCAATAAGAAGTAGCTTCAGATCAAAGTGGCTACAGAGAATGGAAGCCGGGCAGCTGTGAAGGAAGTATTGTTCTAAAATATCCTGAAAAAAGCAGCCACAAAATGTCACGCAGCTAACAGTGCCTTGACAAAAAAGGCTGAGTCTGAAGAAGATTGGCAATCCACGGTGAAGAAGAAAACGTAAAGTTAGCGAGAAGTATGTAGTCAACCAATGTCCAAATGGGATAATAGGCAAAGGATGCATTATTGTCGCATCCGTAGACTCTTATATCCTTCTGAAAGTCTTGGGCTATGCATGATTTGCTGATGCAGTGATTAGGGTTTGATTCCGGTATACGGGATTAAACAGCCGTCACCCAGAAATTTGAATGAATAATCTCGGAAGTTCCCGGGTTCCAAGGGACTTTCAAAAAAAGTTTCTCATCTTTCACAAAAAAATAAGGTCTACTGAAGCATTTGCAAGCATAAATATTACCATCCTTGGGGCACTAATTTAGTGTCCGCAAGGAGACTGAAAAGCTGGAGCCACGTTGCCAGAAGGTGATGATTGCCGGTGGCGAATACTTCGAAGAGTAAATAAAAGCTGCACTTACGTGAAACATTTTTTTTCTCCTTTAAAATGAGACAGAACTTTTTGATTACTTAGTATAGCTATATATAATTACCTCCGCCAAGGAGGTTATGTTTTCGTCGTGTTTGTCTGTCTCTCTGTCTGTTTGTCTTTTTGTCTGTCACCAAGATAACTCAAAAAGTTATGAACCGATTTGGATGAAATTTACAGGGATTGTTAGGTATGTTAGGAGGAACAGATGATTAACTTTTGGTGAAGATATGTCCATCCGTTGGTTTGTTTGCGTCATTTTTCTCGATGCCATAACTTAAAAAGTTATAGATGGATTTTGATGAAGTTTACACGACTTGTTAGGTATATAACAAAGAGTAGATGACCAAATTTTAGTAATGGTCTGTTTGTTCGTTCTTTCATTTGTCACTGTTTTTGATTTTATGCTTGTTAGCACAATAACTCAAACAATAATGAATGGATCTTTATGAAATTCATAGTTGTTAGTAATGGTAAAAGACATAAATGATCAAATTCTAGTGCAGATCGGTTGGTTCGTTTGTATGTTGGACTCATATTTGTCATAACGTTTGTTAACAGTATAACTCAAAAAGTTATGAACGGATCTTCAAAAAAAATTGAACAAGCTTTTACTAATATAAAAAGGCAAAAATTATAAGATTTTGGAGTTTATGCAAAGAAAATTATGGTTTCAGAGCCCATTTGAATTTTTGCTACCGTTGGCTCACTTGGCGGAGGTATGCGTACTCTAGTTATACATAATATCAACTTGGAGCTCTCAAGGCAAACTGTGGCAGTTGTCATCACGTGTAGTCGTAATAGCTCTAACCACCTTCTACTGTTTATTTCATAGGTTTTTGTGTCATCGGTCCCTCAATAACCAAAAGATTAAAAGTCCTTTATATGAAGCGTGTTCATTAATTGCCAGAATTCCTACTTAAATGCAATCAATGAGCTTTCTTTAGCGCGATGCCCGAGTGATAGATTTTTTTAAACAAAATGGTCAGAATACTCGCCACGCAGCTGCAGTGCAACTACTGGACAAGCCTTGCGCCAGAGCATTTACGTAAATTCCAGATTTTTTACGGTGAACATCGATATTTTTCTGGCTTCCGTCTCAGTAAAAGTTCTTGCAAGTAAAAAGCCATCCTTTAATTATCAACTCCTGAGAGGCAGGTAATTAACATCGTAGGTAATTTGCTGCACACAGTGCACAGTGATGTGCACAGTGCGACCCGTACCTTGTTTGCAGAGTATCGAAGTGACAGTAAATGTGTGCGGTTTGTTTTAGCACTGAGCTTTGCAGCGAGCCAGCTATTGCAACTTAAAACGTGTACAATTAAGTAGCATCTCCTTGTGTCCTGTTGTGGCATCCACTGCTCTGAGTTATTTATTGGGCGTGATTTGGTGCCTTTCTTACCCACCTGAAGCCTTGGTGTTCAAGTTGGAAAGTTGTATTGTTGTGTCTTTGACTTACCAACGAAAACAACACTAAGATGTAGTGCAAAAAAAAAAAATCACCAGTCATGAGCTCATACAGAATAATCCAACCCCTTGTAAATGCATAGTGGTCAGGTTACTGAACAGACGAAACAAACAATATAAACCACACGTATATTAATTTTCTCTAGAAAGCAGCATTCCCAATCGGAAACTTAGCGGTGTGCTTGTGCTTGCATTTTCGCGTTTTCTACTGTTATACGGGATTGCAGTGATTCTGATCATTTAAATGACAACGAAAGGCGTCGCTATCAATTTGTTCATAGTCTAAGACCGCCTCAGAGGATTAATTCAGTATTTACCATACCTGACTCATACTGTGCGTTCAGAAAATGGACGTGCTCATCCTTCTACGGTCGAGCTCACGCTAGTGACTGAAAGATGAAGCATCTCCATTTTTTCAACTCGCTGCATCATTCACGTTCACTAAACAAAACCGACTTAAAGTGAATTTATCGTCTGTAAAACAGGCTATGAATAAGTCGGTAAAAATTAATTTCCATCGTCACTTTTACGATCACAATCACTATAATCCCGTTTAATACCAGAAAAGCCGAAAATGTTGTGAGAACACAGACTCCATGTTAGTTTGTGAAGCTAGCTGACTGCATGTTGTGTGGTAATTTCATTTCTACGGTTTATTAGGCTATAAATAATATAGAATTAGGCTGTTGCCCTGGAAATCAGGCTACAGGATTATGGGCTACGAATGTGACTTGAAACAGACGCAAAGAATAATTGAAAGGTGAAGAAATGATGTCCTAACTGAACCCGCGGCGTCATTCATTTGAATGAAGGATATTTCTGAGTGCAAACTGCGACAGAAAAAGTTGACGCACAGCTTGTGTTCGTTTACGCGATTGAACACGTTGAGATGAACGACGTCTGAACTCTACCTAACTTGTTCGTTCGCCGCACTTTCTTCCATTAACTGAACGCGCAGCGTCCACCAGCTTGAGCGAACGTGTTGAGATGAACGATGTGTGAACACGAATGTAGTCGTGATGTTGTAATGGCTGAGTACTCTTGTCACAATAATACAACGTACGGTTGTTGCAGCTTAACTATACAAAGATGATACTACCAGCAACGCTTGCTTAAGCTACCTTCTGTTGAATACTGCGCTCTGCACCAAACTAACCGTAACGATCGATCGCAAAGATAACCTTGCTTTGTTATCGAGTACGGTGAATTCAAAGTCTCTCATGGTATACCTATGTTCTACTTCGTTATGGATAAATTAGAAAAAAATATAAATTCCCATACTGGATGTGTTTTTTCTACCTCTGAAATGTGCTGATGAAAAATAATATGTAATTATAAGTAAAATATTGCCATAGCAATTTAAACACTACAAATGCAGTGCTGAGTGACCATACATTCATTGCAGGCGATTCAGGCGATAAAAACTTACCCAGCTAACAATGGCTTACATCAGACTTGCCAGATGGAATGTCATCGTACACGAGAGGTGAAGGATTAAGGTCCTGTGGGGCGCATGTTACGGATAACTTTTCGCTGGCGCAGATGTTCTCTTCACCGTATCAGGCATGAAAACGTTCTAGATCCCAAGTTTATAACAGTGCATGATATTAATATGCCGAACGATAGGAATAATTTTAACTGGTTGCCACATGAAATATAATTTAAGCAATATCTAAACTTGATGAAGATTCAGAAAGTGCTGTAGCGGCAAACTGAGTACATAAAAAAACTGACTAGCAACTTGCACGATTACATGATGGTGTAGAATAGAAAAAAAAAGAATTACCAGCCGCCGAGAATATAAAATGAGCAACAAATAGAACGCCCAATGGCGTACGACCACCACCCGCGTTGGGGGCGAATTTTAACGCTGTCAATTTTAATGGCGAGCTCATTTCATAGATTCATCATTTTTCACACCTCAGTCAATCCATCTGACACTCTGCAAAATATTATGAACATTGCTCAACTCCTCCCTCTTTTTGGGTGGACCGACAAATTTCAACACTGTCATTTTTTGATGGCTAGCCAACTCTAATATTTTATATTTTTCTTATGTTTGTCAACTCGCCTGACTGCCTAAAAAATATTATGACTCAATTCCTTTTGTCTCTTTTTGGGGGGACAGACAATACAATTCCCCACCCTAATTTTTTTAAATCCAGCTAATTCTAGATTTTTTGGCATTGGTCACATCTAAATCAACCCACCAAACTCCCTGCAAAAAATTATGAACATTGCTCAACTCCTTCTCCCTCCTTTTGGCTGGTCAGAAACATACATTATACTTAAATCTGCAACGAAAACATCACTGCTCTTCGCTTTGCTCGCTGGCTTGTGATGAACATTTTTGCGTCTGCATTTCATTACTCTTTTTTTTCAAAACTAAAATAGAGTCACTCGTAAGCGAAGAATTGCCTGCTGGTGATAAAATAATGAGGGCAAAACTTACTCGCCAAAGTAAAGTAACAAAAATAGCAAACCCCGATGTTCCACTATAGAATTAACTCGGACTGCTTTAGACGTTAAGTTTACAGAGTTTAGCATCAAACATAGCGGCGGCACCGGCACAGCGAAACTAGATAATGTGCTTCTAAACACGCTTAGGATGTGTGAGCTAGAGATTTTTTATCATCTACATATACGTGAAGTAGGTCCCTTCACTGCCACTCTGAAAACTTAGGTAATCAGCGACCAATTCTTTGGCTATAAAGCAAGTCTTTCTTAGTCGACAGGATATCAAAGTTTTATATACTGTTGACGAAGATAAACATGCTCTGATGAAACTAATCATTTATTTCAAAGGAGAAATATTTTTACTTTGATATTCTTTCAGACTTATCGGAAACTGTTATTGTAATAAATACTGCATAGATCCACCTGTGTGAAATATGAGAAAAAAGTTTTTATACTTCTTCTTTACGTGACACATGTAAGTAATATATGGTACAAGTAGAGCGATGATGCCTCAGCACTATGTACAGTGCCGGCAAAAAAAAATTACGCTTCATTTGGTGGACACGAGAAATGTGAGCTAGTATTTAATTTGCCCTACCTGACATGATAAAGCGAGAAGATGTTAGTAGTGAAGCATTCCGTGCGCCCACTCATAGCAAATGTCCATTACCCACCTAACCCTCAGCGAGTCTTCCTTTTCTAGCATCAGCAGCAATCTTTTATTGCCATTGGGTAAAAAATGAACATCACAAGTAATATATAATGTAACCGTTATTCTGTATGTTACCTCTCTTTTTATTATTTTGCTGCTTAAATGTTGGGCTGCTGCCAGACTGAGTGTATTTTGCACTGGCATCAATCTCTTCCTTCTCTGCCCAATTTTCTTCACTTTTTACCAGGCGTTCCATACTTACATTAGAGCTGCACTCAAGCCTCACTCTGCAAGTCCCTGCGTTACTTCAGAGTCCGCCAACACTTACCCCAACTGCTGCACACTTAGAATAGAGCTGCACTCGATCCTCGTCCTGGAAGTCCCTACATTACGTACTTTAACATTTACATATTCTCCAGAAACATCGAGCAAGGCCACGGCCTGATCTTGGTAAAACGTTTGGGTTCTCTCATGCATAAGAACTGAGAGGCCGTCCGCTGCTCTACGGAGCCATCTCTTTAATGGTTTTCAATAGGGCGCCATCGATTGTATGCTACCGTATTCATGGTCTATTTGATGAAACGCTCTTCTCCTGTCAGGTTAGTTTTTAAAGCCTCTATAACTCTGCTCAAAAGATTTGATGAACATTTTGGCGATGAACTGTCCGTAGTCAAGTGCTGTGCCTTCGATTTACATGATGAAAAAAAAAAACCTAGCAAGACATGGGCGGTTCTCTGTCATAATGCCGGGGACACACTGTAGTAGCAGTCGTAGCAAAGATCCGAGACTCGGACGTCATTTATGCCACGGTATCTATGCTACCAATTTCAAGTATGTATCGAAAAGGGACGTGAGCTGCTCATCCGACCAACTAGTTGCAAGTAAATACATATGTGTCCCCGGCATTAGAGAACTAAATGGTGCTGTAGAATGTGACATTGTTATAGCTTGTATTAGCGAAGCGAAAGTTTTACTGTGTTGGCAACAGTTTCGTGTCTATGTACATACTTTGTGTGCCCACACACATACTTGTCACACATACTTTGTGTGACAAGCAGCCGTTGCTTGTCAGCTCAGTGTTTACTGTTGTTGTATGTGGCTGTTTTGTGTTGAGTTGCAAATGCAGTTTGTAGACTCTTGCCTTGAAGGTTGTGTTATACTGCCGGCTCTGTGTTTCAGGGAGGACTATGATTTTTTTCAGCTGCTCCTGCAACTTCGATACAAATGATCAGCGTTTACAGCAGCCAAATGACTATTCTTTATATTATATAGGCTACAACTCCATTGTACGCTTGTACCATCTGGTCACTTTTACAGTGTATTTTCTTATGAGAACAGATGCTGAGCTGTGATGCTAAAATCCTGACCTAACTTTGTTATAAGCTGCTTCGATCTCAATATTGAGCGTGTTAGTACAGCAGCAGTCGTAGTCACAGGTTAAACACAAAATAGTGTAGAGCTTAGAGTAGGCACTATATCTAAGTTTCATAGAAAAGGGTAAGAAAAAAATAAACATACCCGGCTGATTGAAAAAAATACATATTATGTAATATTCGCTTCGATAACCAATAAACATCACCTGCGTATTTGGAAAAGCTGGCCCAGCCTCCCAAATAAGATGTTACTGGCCTGACGCGTGGGCACTCTGGAAAAGTTTTCTATTTTACTGAAAGTAATCTGAACGTGTTGTGTGGGCACTCGATAACTCGAACTTTTCATGAAGTACGTCAGTAAAAGAGGCCTTAGAGGCTACCAATTTAGAGAGAGACTAGCTGGATGGTGTATCACTTCCTGTGGTTGATGACTTGGTAATCTTGGGTGTCAATTTTGATGCAAAGTGGACGTTTGAGCCCCACATTCGTTAGGTTGCCTCACGTGCATCACAGAAAATTGGTCTTATAAGGCGTACTGGGAGGGTGTTTGGCTCGGTAGAATTGACTCGTCGTTGCTTTAAGTGCTTTGTCCTCCCTCTTCTGGAGTACTGCTCTGTCGTCTAGAGTTCTGCTGCTGATTGCCATCTGTGTTTGCCTGAAAAAGTGGTTCGTCGATATGCGTTCATGCTGGGTGGTATTGTGTCTTGTGGCCTGGCGCACCGTCGCAGAGTTGGTGGGGTCTGTTTTTTTTTTTTTGTATAAAATCTACAACTGCTCCAGTTATCCACTGTCTGAGTTTCTTCCGTATCCATTTGTTCGGGTGAGGTATACTCGGCGTACTGGTGCTCTTCATGAGTTTCCCTTGGAACCGTTGCGATGCCGTACGGTCTAGAGTTCTCGTTCGTTTTTCCCATCGTGTGTGGATGTTTGAAATGGTCTTGATGGCTCTGTATTTGCTGGTGCTGGTATTGGCAGCTTTAAACCATCTGTACACAGAGCTATTCTGTGATCTTGGATCTTTTTTTTTTTTCATTCTATTGTTTTCTTCACCCGCTGGGCTGGATGCGTGGGGAGTTGTTAACCTCATGGAGTTTCTCCGTTCCCACGTCGTCAGTATGGTGTGATTTAATAATAATGATAATGCCATGAAATGTCGTTAGCAAGGCTGGCACTTCACTCTGCATTCACACTCAAAACTTGACGCGAGGACGTGCTGCTGGCACATCGTCCCGATACATATTTAAAGTCAGTAGCGTGAATGACGTGCGAGCTGCACATCCTCGCATCAGGTTGCGAACATGGACAGATAGTGTAGCCCCTGAATTTGAATGATTGTCGAGGGATACGTAGAAATTTCACTGTACTTGATCTTCTATACAAAGTTAACCAGCTGGGACGTGCACAACTTTCAATTGCCATCAATTATTCCCAGACTTGCATCTCAGCTGCTACTCGATTGTCATAATCAGGCCACATATTATAAATTGTGACCTTTTTTGAGGTAATGACAGGATAGTGTAAATGATACTCTATTGATGAGCCTCATTTAATTCTGAAAGTGTAACGTGACGTGAACGTCATGCTTAACTGTCGTCATAACTAAAGCCACGTCCGCACTGCCGAAAAAAAGTGTCCACACCATTGCGTTGTGCAGATCGCTGTGAATTTCGATCAGCCATTAGCACCTGCTTGTGTTTGTGCACTTTTCCAACTTGGTGGATGTTTTCGCACGAAATAGGTTGCGAATAAAGCCGGTTTCACACTCTAGGCTTTTATTCCCCCAAGGCACAACAAATGCAGCGTCCTAATGATTTGTTGCTGTCTTAGAGATATCACAAAACCACATAGCTTCTCTAAGCCTTAATTCACTGCAAATTTGAATAGAAATCCGGAGCTTTACGTTTTAATTAGGTCTTCAAAGTTGAACTAAGCCAAGGCCACTCGAGTTTACTAGCTCGGAAAAGTAAACTGGAACATTCACTTCGCTACTTGGAATAGCGTTGCTGGTGTAAAAAACAACCCCATTATGTGGAACCTCCTGAAATCCTTATTTTTTGGAGTAAAATTGAGTTCTTCTAAGTCTCAAGGGTATTTGATTAAGAAGTCAACGTCAGCACAAGTCAAGAATCGAGGGTTAGATTTTACTGCCTAATTAAACTGGTCCCTAGTAGCACTCACATGTTAAACTAACTAGACGGTGACGGCTGTTTTATCAACTTTCTGTTTGGACACACGGTTGCATTTACAGTAATAGAGCAAAATTTTGGAACACTTTGTACTGCATACGGGGAACAGAAAGCTGTCAAGTGAGCTGACCTTAAAAACAAATGCACTTAATTACGCTTGTGAACGTTTTCTCCTCTGCCAATCGTTTGTATAGCTTATTGCACTCTTGTATACGCTATCCGAACTAAACATTAGCCGAATCAGTTGGTTCGCCCGATTTGTTAGAGAACGTTAGATAGATGTCAATCATATCTCCATTCACAGGGACTTCATATTCATCATGTCATCTATTCCATAAGTAAAATTTGAGCACTCTGAGAGCGCATGCCTCTGCCAAGCAAGGCAATATTAACGAAAAGTTAAAATTGAGCCTCAAACAAAGA
Organism: Parhyale hawaiensis; assembly: GCA_001587735.2. Lineage (NCBI taxonomy): Eukaryota > Metazoa > Arthropoda > Malacostraca > Amphipoda > Hyalidae > Parhyale > Parhyale hawaiensis. The sequence continues at coordinate 1,716,341 of LQNS02278087.1, forward strand.
TTTGCCTCTTTTATTATCACTAATATTTGGTCATTCTTGCTTCCTGACAGTAGTAACATCTTCTGTAATTTTCTTGAAGATCCTCCTGTAACTTTTTTGGTTATGCACTAAAAAAATGACAAACATCACTCAAACACAAATTTGGTCGTTTGTGTCTTTTAAAACTTTTAACAATATTTACAAATTTAATGAAGATTTGTTCCTCACTTTGAGTTGTTACTGACATACATTTTACAAACATTAGTTAGATACACAAACGGACAAACCGATCATCACCAAAATCTAGTCATTTGTGAATTTCAATTTCAAAAGACTTTGGCAAATTTCATAAAAATCCGTTCATAGCTTCTAGGTTATGTTACTGTCAAAAATAAATCGAACAAAGAGACAAACAAACGGACAATTAGATGATCACAAAATTTAGTCATTTGTTTTTCGTAACATTCCTAATAATTTGTGCACATTTCATGAAAATCCGTCGATAACTTTTTTAGTTATGTTTCAAAAAAGAACAGGCAGACAAATAAGCAAATGGTAGAGCGAATCTCCACCAAAAGTTAATCATCAAATTCCTCCTAGCATGCCAAACAATTCTTGTAAATTTCATAAAGATCCGTCCATAGCTTTTTTGAGGACAGACAAACGACAAGACAGACATGCAACCAGACAGATAAATTCGAGAAAAACTTAACCTTCTGGACGGAGGTAACAGTGTGTTAGCTGTATCATAAACTACAATAATCTTGATTCAAGGAGCGTCAGTGGCGAAGTTCTGAACATCTGCTCCGATCGAACGTAGTGTACGACAGTGTGGACGATGCCGTGCGATTTTTACTTCGTTCTCCAAAATCTCACCGACGCATTGTGCTCACAGGTCTGTGGACCGGGTTTTGTGAATGAAAGAACGTGGTAAGGGACAAACAGAATTATAATGTGATCATATTGAGTTTCAGATACCTTTCCTTTATACTGAACCCGTATTATGGCTCGCTCGACTGGGTCATCAAAGTCGATCTAAGCGCAGCCTACACGACTTGACTACTGTGGAACAGCAGACTGGAACTTAAGCTTCGTCACTCCGAATTGTGTTGCAGTTCTTAGAAACAATTTTTTATTTTTGGGCCGAGTAAAATCTTCATTTTACGGAGCAAGATTAGGTTCATGGAAGTGAAAGAGATAACTGATTATGGGTCAACGCCAGGGCACCAATCCGAAGATGGACAAGCCAAGCTTTAGAGGCTTAATTTTGCTGCCCAAGCGATCGCGCCCATATATTATCTACACGAAAGAGTAAAAAAACTTTGTAATGTACTTTATTTTACTCCCGACTTACTGTTCTCATGAGCTATGGTGCTTTTTGAGAACACCACGTCATTTATGACGTGCGATAATTCCCTTCTTTGTTTCTTATGTATCTGTATGGCAGTAGCTAAAAAGAATCAAAGTAACAATAAGTAGGCCTCTTCTCTAGAGTCTAGAAAAGGAATTATTATCGTTTAACTGCATAAAAAGGGTGAATTTTTTACCTCTGCCAAGGAGGTTGTGATTTCGTCGGGTCTGTCTGTCATCAAGATAACTCAAAAAATTATGAACGGATTTACAGAGATTGTTCGGCACGTTAGGTGGAACAGATGATTAACTTTTGGTGAAGATCCGTTGACCCGTTTGTTTGTTTGTCTGCCTCAAGTTTCTCATTGCCATCACTGAAAAAGTCATTGACCAATCTGTATGAAATTTATATAAATTATTAGATATATCACGAAGAGTGAATGACCAAATTTTTGTAATGAACCGTTTGTTTGTTCAATTGTCACTGTTTTAATTTTTTGCTTGTTAGCACGATAGCTCAAAAATACTGAATCGATATTTATGAAATTCATAGCAGTTGTTAGTAAAGTTAAAAGACATAAATGATTAAATTTTGGTACAGATCGGTTGGTTCGTTTTTATGTTTGATCGATGTTTGTCATAATATTTGTTAGCAGCATAACTTAAAAAGTTATGAACGGATCTTCAAACAAATTACTGAAGTTGTTAACACTGCTCAAGAACACAAATGATTAGTGTTTGGTGTTGATACAAAAAAAAAAAATCACGGTCTCAGTGCCAATTTTAATTTTCCGTAACCGTTGACGTGCTTGGCGGAGGTATGCGCTGTCAGAGTGCTCTAGTTTTTTCCTATAGAGTGTATTTTTACGTGCAGAATCCAAATTTGAAGTCCGTTTTTTTTTTTTGGACGACACTAAGTTTCAAGTGATAGGGAAAAAATCTACCCCATAGTTTTCCTATGGGAGAAAATACCCAACGATGGTACAGTGCAATGGACAACCTTCTAAATGGGTTTTTAACCTAACCTAACCTCACCTAACCTCACCTCACCTAACCTAACCTAACCTAATAGGTTAAAAAACTATTTAAAAGGTTGTCCATTGAACTGTGCCATCGTTGGGTATTTTCTCCCAATTGGATAGTTTTTTTCCCTATACCCTAAAAACTAGGGTCGTCCAGAAAAACGGACTTCAGGTTTGGATGCTGCACGTCAAAATACACTATATAAGAAAAAACACCCTGTTTTTTATGCCGTTAAACGATAATAAACTCTTGCTTGATGAAAGGCACAGTGCCATATTGTACGTACCCGAATTGCTAGTGGCCATTACATTGGCTCCGCAATCATTGTTCAGATGAGAATTTCCATTTTGATGGGAAGTTTCATCCACACCAGCAGCGGAATTTCGAAGAAGAGTGCTTCTTGTGTTGTTCTCACGCGTGCCATATCAAACCGTTCCTCAAACTTCGCTTGTAACTTTTTCTGTGAAGTTGTATTGCACACAGAGCGAAGGCATATACACGTGGAAGCCCACTGGAGCAGATACTTAGCTATGCAGGGGAGTAATTAAGCTTAGTTACAAGTTCAGTATTGGTAATTCGTCCTGTGCTTGGCATGCATGAAACTTGTGTTAAAATTAGATATTTTCAATTGAAAAACGGGCAATACTACACCATTAAAACTAGAGGGCTCTCAGGGTCATGTTTGCAATCTAAAAGTTTTGAATGAAATCCAAGGGTTCCCTATCTGTCTCGAAAGGACAGTAAAGTTCTTCCAAGTCATTTTTTAAATTGAAAGTTCATTCAATATCCAATAGTTCATGTAGCCCTCAAATGTTCCATAGTATGTACAGATCAAGCCGTGAGAGGCACTTCAGGCTGATGTATATGTTGTGCGCGTTTGGTGGATTTGCGCGATCGATCGATCGTGCTGCGCGTTTGGTGGATCGTTCAAATTTTAAAATGGAAAAAAAAAACAGTCGTTGCCTCCCCTAACCTACCCGACATTAAACCCGAATATAGTCCAACTTACCCGAAATTACGGCCTTATACCTAAAACATCCACCAAACACGCAGCGCGATCGATCGATCGCGCAAATCCACCGAACGCGCACATCATATACAATGGAAAGAATCATTTGAGAATCCTCATGCTCAATATTTCATAATTACGAGGAGGTTTTCCTCTTACAGTACATCTTGGTCGTTAAGGTTCAAGCACTCGTCAAGTATTATCACGGCCTGAATCACAGCAGTGACAATGTGTAGTTCAGCGAGTCAGAAGGAATAAATTAGGCAAGAACAAGGTAATTCAGAATTTTTTACTAGTTACCGAGAGATGTTTCTTGAAAATGTTCGGTTGGGGGACAAGAATTTGCTTTCGAGGATTGAATTGTCCGAAACTTGAGAAAAAACGCTTTGGCTTTGCCATTTTGCATTGTGTTGCTAGTTCGGGAAGCAACGTGATTACGGTGAGAGGACTGAAAACTCCATTTTGCGAAGTAAGATTGATTTTCTGGAAGTTTCAAGAGTAACCGATTGAGGGTCAGTCCTTGAAACTCAATCAAGTGGGTGAAAACAGAGACCCTGCGTAAAGTTTCGAACAATTCAGGCCTCTGTGGCTTAAGTGTTCGAACACTGACTAGGAGAACCGATGATTGAGAGAAAACACACGGGTCGAATTGGATATAATCGATGTTTCGTTAATAAGTTGATGCGAACTTTCATTTCATGTTTTAAATGCAGCTTTCTTTTGGGTCCCCGCGGCGATACCGATGTATAAGAGATAACTTTTTTTTTGCTTCCTGTAAGCATCGGTACCGGTTGTGTCAATTCTTTTGGATCAATTTGCTGTCATTCACAAGTCAGGTTTCTTGGTTTGCTTTCCCTTGTTCCTTAGTATTGGTGCTCTCCTGGTCAGTCTATCGAGGAAAACTTTTCGTTTTCTCTTCGAAAGGAAATGTCTCGTTTGGCGCATTTAGACTAAAATTCGACAAGAAACCTCATGATCACGTGGCATCTTCAACACGTCTCCATTAAATGAAGGCAACAGCAAGACTTGGCACAGTGATTGGAGACAGAGCTCCTGTAATGAGGCAAGTAGCTGAAACTGTTTTCAAGCAAAGTATTCTATATTAAATGACTGAACATATAACGAACCGCACATCGAGATGTATTAAAGAGTATGTGTAACTGTATAGCACAAAAGATGTAACTTATTTGTCTATCATCTTCAGTTTTTTTTCGACTGGATACATCTTAACCCATTGGTGCGATGGAGCTGAAACAGAAGCCTTTTACGAAGAGTCATCGTTATGATAGGTGATTAAGAATACAAAGAATACAAGAAATAAAATCTAAACAGCTGGTGGAACTGTTAACATCGTGAAGTAACTTTGCAATTAGGGAATCAGAGAATGCTGCCAGCTGACTTACACATGTTCAACTCAGGCCTAAGCTTGCACATGAAAAAGGTTTCTAAAATGCGGAGGTCAGCAAAGAAGTAAATGAATGCCAAGTAGAAAAATTCTTACTAGTCAAAATCCTGTTCGCTATTAGCACAATGGTCAGGAGCGAAAGAGTTTACAAGTGCAGATTGAAATCATGCGTTGTGCAAAGTGGCCGAACGTTGGATAGCAAAGCAAAGTGCGACTCATGTCGATAATGGAACAAGAGCGGCAGTCTTACTATTCGAATTGCCGCTGATCGTAATTAATGGGCCGTAAATAATGCAGCTTCCCTTGCAGTGCATATACTGTTGTGAAGGATTGCACCGATAATGTTTTAGCATTTGTGTTCAGAGTCATCCGTATCCGACTTTTAGCACCGCATCCTTTTTATAGTTCTCCTGCACTTGTACCCCGTCCTGTAAGCACGCGCTCCTATGCTCCGCTCTAAATATACATT
>LQNS02278087.1:1730168-1746033 GCA_001587735.2 Parhyale hawaiensis
GTCTCGGAGCAGCACACGACATCCACACCACGGGACACAAAGTCGAGCTCGGCAAGGTTTGCATGCAGTCCTCTAATATTAACAATAGAGGAGACGACACCCCCGAGCCCGACCAGGTCCCGGGTTGCTTTCCACATCCCAGAAAGTAAGAGAAAGAGAAAAAATAAAAAACCTAAATATACAGTAATGTACAGATAAATACATAAATGTACAAAGAAGAAACAAAGAATCCCATGAAATAGGAAGGTAGTATAAAGCATAATAAAGCAAAAACAAATCGACAGTAACGATAGCTACGAAAGCGGCCAGCTATCTACGCGCCCCAGACTCTGCTATCACCAGTACAGGCTTTGGCCAAAAAGAAGAAGAGAAAGGAAAGGAAAAGAGCATCAGGTGGTGCTACCTGATGGAAGAGAGAGAGGAGCAGACTGCGGAAGACTGAATACTCAGCTATGGCACCAGCCTGTTCATCTCCTCTCAGGGATGCTGTTGGGCCAAAAGGTCTCATCCGTCTTTAGAGTGGCATTTCCTCCAACTCAAGGGCTACCCAGAGTCCCAAACCCAAAGCCAGCTCATACAAACAAAGAAGCGTCCGGTGGCCGGACAGTGGGGGCGGCCTGATAACGCGCAGGCCACGCGTGTTTTACTCAAGATGTTACATCTGCCTGCAAATATAGAAAACCTAAGAATCAGAGCACGACAAAGGATCAATGAAGAAAATTAAGAAGCAAATAAGAGAAGAGGTGATTCTGCACCGGCCTAGAGGCATTAGGCAAACATATCGATTATTGCGTGAATTTTTTCACGCACGGGTCCATTAATTATTGAATGAAACGAATAAAACAAGTACCTTAAAGTGGCAGCATTTCTAATCGCCTAGTGAGCGTGTGATCATTTTGGTTTATACAAAACTGAAAGATGTTTCTAGAGTAGCACGTTGAACCGAGAGTGCATGCCGCCGCCAAGCAATGCAGTGTTAACGAAAAAGTCAAATTGGTCCTGACACCAGTACTTTTTTTGGATCACTAGCAAAAGTTAATAAGCCATTCCTCGTAACAGTCCTAGCAGTGCTAGTAAATTTTGAGAAGATTCGCCCCTAACTGTTACTGACAAACAGAAAAATAATATAGAGACAAATACACAAACGGATGAAAAAATCAACACTAAAATCTGACCATTTATGCCTCCTAAGATTCCTAATTCATTAAAATCTGTTTATAGTTTTTTGATTCATCTTGCGAAAAGAAAACATATACATAGATCAACAAACAGTTCAACAGATCATAATCATCAGTTCTTATTGCAACTAACAACTGCTGTAAACTTTATGCAGATCGATCCAGAACTGTTTGAGTTATTTCAGAGGCAGCCTGGCACACACGCAAGCAAACAAAGAGACAAACATACACCGTAAAAACCATAACTTTGCCACGGCAGTGTATGAACACAGCTTGGTAAACTGAAACACTGACTGGAATGGGAAAGAGGGACCTCTCTGATAAAAAATTGAGGGGCCAATAAAGGCCCCACCGCAAGGAGGATACCTGCGTGTGGGGGTGGGGAGTAAACTTGCCCAAAACAATTATATTTGGAATGCTCTCAACTGTATATCAAATTCACGTCGTGATACCCATCCTGATCGAGGGCAGTTTACTTTAATCAGCTCTTCCTTTCAAGTACTCAAGTACTGTTTCTTACCAGGGTTATTTCCTGTAGCTGGAGCGTTTAATGACCTTTTATGTATTGACCTTCTTACAAGAATGTCAGTAATGACTATTTAAACAATCTGACCTGAAGCCATGAACTTTTGGTTTCAGATGCGAGCTCTATGCTCAATATTAAATTAGTATCAGTTCTAGAGTACTCAGAAGCAAGAAGTAATTAAGTTTCGCAGACCAGTACGTGCGTAGGAAACGATACACTAATACTTGGTTCACTGTGAAATTTTCTTATTAGTACCTAGGAGAGCAGTTGGTCAGTTTTGACAGCAAAATGAGGCAGCAGCTCCTTAACTTTCAATTCGAAATGCACGGCGAAGATTAATAATTATTGTTAGCGAAGTGTCCGGCTCATTCTTCTTTTATTGTCCTTTCCAGTCTTTTTGGTAGTAAAGAAACTTCTCGCCCTACAGATACACGCCCTTGTACAGCCAGTAAAACAAATAAACTAGAGATGGGTCTCTGAGAACACATACCACTCTTAAGTAATGCAAGTCTAACGAAAAAATAAAATTGGTTCTGACATCCGAACTTCCTTTTATCATCACCAAAATCTGGTCATTTGTGCTTCCACACATTAATAACAGTTCCTGTAATTTTCGTGAAGTTCCTTCGGTAACTTTTTGTATTATGTTCTGACGTACACTAAAACAAGCGTATGGCCAAACACACAAACCGCTCATTACCAGAATTTGGTCAATTGTGCCACCTGATATTCATTAAAATTCCTGCAAACTTTATGAAAAACCATTATTAACTTTTTCTATTATGTTGTGACAAATACTAAGACAAACTTATATTATTATTATTAAATCACACCAGACTGGCGACGTTGGAACGGAGAAACTCCATGAGGTTAACAAACCCCCACGTAACCAGCCCAGCGGGTGGAGAAAACAAAAGAATAAAAAAAAGAAGGTCTGAGATCACAGAATAGCTCTGTGTACAGATCGTTTAAAACTGCCAATACCAGCACCAGCAAAGACAGAGCCATCAAGACCATTCCAAACATCCACACACGATGGAAAAAACCAACGGTAATACTGGCCCGTACGGCATCGTAACGGTTCCAAGGCAAACTCGTGAAGAGCATCACTCCGCCGAGTTTACCTCACCCTAACAAATGGATCCGGAAGGAACTCAGACAGTGGATGACTGGGACAGTTATAGATTTTATACAGAAAACAGAACCCACAACCGGATCATCACTAAAATTTGAACATTCGTGTTTCTTAACATATCCAGCAAATTCAGTCAATTTCATCAAAATTCGTTCATAACTTTATGAGTTACCAACCTCTGATAAACACGCTCAAAAAAAAAAAAAAAAGGAAAAGACGAACGGGCTGATAGATCGTCACAAAAACTTGGTTAGTTGCTCTTCGTAACAGTCTCAACAATTCCTAAAAATTTCATGAAGATCCGTTCAAAATTTTTTTGGTTATGATGTCAAGAAAAAAAAAAGCCGACCAATATTCAAACTACAACGGATCTTCACCAGAAATTAATTATGCGTTCCTTTTAATAGACCTAACATTCCTGTCAATTTCATAATGATCCGCCAATAACTTCTTGAGTTACCGTTGTGACAGACAAGTAACCAAACACACTCAACAAAATTTAAATTCCTTAGCGGAGATAACTAGAGACTCGTCGCTCACTTCAATTCCATTAAATCCGTAAGACCTCCACCCTACAGTACATGCAGTGAGCCATTGAAGACATGGATAGCTGTATGAGAAACCTGACTGCATGCTTCGGTTTTTAGAGGCAAACTCAACTGGCCATCAGCTCAGATTTAGCTAAATCTTTAGAGTGACCCACAAAGGCTAGAACTCTTGAAAACTTGGAGCCAAGGCTTGTTTAATTGAGCGCCAAAAAAGTCTTCGAGCTTTATTATACCTGAAATTTCAAAACATAACCTTTGGATATGGCACTTTCATGCATATTGCAAGTGTTAGCAGCATCGCAATTACGTTGAGCCTGCTCAAAACTCCACTTTTCGGAGGAAGATTAAGTTTTTTTGCGGTCACGATTGAGGGTTAGTGACTGAAACTTAATTTAATGGATCGGAGCCAGCACACTGCATGGAGTTTTGAACGAGTCAAGCCTTGAAGGCTTAATTTTGGGGACCAATTGATTGTGCCTATATGCACATCCGGAGGGAAGTGAAGGAATAAAAACAAAATTAACAGCCTGTTGTTTAAAACAGTAAACCAAAGTGTTACTTCTAAGTATGTCCTAATTGCAATTTTGAATTTCTATTATCAAATTTCGTACATCCCTTCGACATTTTTAAAACATATTTTGGCATTGCCTAATAAGGTACTTACATAGTCGCTGATATAGATAAAAGGAGCGTTGATACTAATCTAACAATAATAGTTGAGCACTTTGAGACCGCATAACTCCGCCCACAAGGCACGGTAACGAAATATTAAAATTGGTTCGGAAACCATGATTTTCCTTGTATCAACATCAGAATCTAATCATTGCTGCCTGTTAACAGCAATAAGCGTTTCTGCTATCGTGAAGATCCGTTCACAACTTTTTGAGTTATGTTCCTAATAAACATCCTGGCAAACATTAGTCAAACCCAGAAACGGACAAACCGATCATCACCAAAACTTAATCAATTTTGTCTCTTTAACATCTCTAATAATTTTTATATGTTCCATAAAGATTAATTTATAACCTATTGCGTTATTGGGCAAACAGGCATAAAATCAAATCCGGCGACAAAAAAAAAAAAAAAAAAAGAACAGATTATCACAAAAATCATGGTCACAACAGTACTAGTGCAAATTTCATAAAAATCCATCCCAAGCTTTTTTGAGTTATGGCAATAAGAAAAATGAGGTAGACAAGCAAACGGATGAACGGATCTTCAACAAAAGTTAATCCTCTGTTTCTCTTAACATACCTTACATTCCCTGTAAATTTCGATTAAATCCGTCCATAACTTTTGGTTACAGACAAACAGACAGACAAGCAAAATAACAGACAACCTCGACGAAACCATAACCTCCTTGGCGCAGGTAACCAGTATGTAAAAGAATGTGTAAAATCATGTTGCTATACATAATTCTGTACATCACTTCTTTGAATGTATTTTTTTTTTCTCGCTGATAACCGCGATCAGCGCTAGTTGAAATGCCAGTCTTAGCCCAGTAAGGGTCATTTTTGAACAAAGAAGCTTTCTCAAAGTTAGAAGATTATTGGTATTTTCTAATGTCCTAAGGGTTCCACCTCTATTAAACAGCGGCCAATGCTTCAAAGGCCATTATAATCCATTATCTTTCAAGCCTCAACTGACTTAACGTCTCTAAGGTTCCTTTGCTGAGGCTATTATCTTCTTTTTCTGCTTTTCTTCTTCAGATGTCTGTTGAGTTTGACATGATGGCCGTAGTTATTAGAGAGCCCGAGCGTGAGTCCCGACTGCTCTCTGGGAGTGGGTCTTTTCGTCCGTCTGCTATCTAATCTATTTAGATGCGTCTTAATAACTGCGTTCATTTTAATGGCATAGTTGAAATAATATTAATAGTAGGTTTACTCCTGAAATAACAGTCCCACAAGAAGATGGAATTAGCCATTGAGCATAGAATTACGTTAATTTGGTTGGCTTACGCCCCAGGGAACTCTAACGATCACCTTAGTCTTACCAAACCCTTCCGGACGTCTTTCTGTCTTGTCCACTTTGCTTCCTTTCATACCTGTATTAATAAAGTTTATGTTATTCTTCTTCTTATTTTTCTTGTCTCGCTGTTCCCATGCGCGTTGACCCAGTTTTGCAACACACCCCTTCATGTGTTCCACGTGTCTTTCCAAGTACTGTTTGCATGTATACAGCTTCCTCTTCTTTTCCTGGAACGTCTTTACTGTCGCTGATTCTCAAGAAAACTTATACAATAACACATAATTCTAAAAAAGGAAAAAATTATAAATTATTTCACCAAGTATATTGGACATAAAACTCAGTCCCAAAAGGGGACCTTATCTCTGACTGGGTTAAACTCATCATGATCTGTCTATAGCAACGAAGGCTCTTCCTGCTGCTCCCTCCACCGAAATAAAGCACACGCCGCGTTGTGAAGACTCTGCTGCAGCTAGTGCCCATTAAAGCTCTATCGATCAACTCCATCGCAGGGTAATTTGCTTTCCTAATCTAATTTAGTCCAAAGTACGATTGGGTTTCATCATTTTGCAAGCTGTTGTTCGAGAGACTGTGTCAAATGGCCTTCAACTACCAAGCAGAAACTTTAGATCATTGAAGGGCATTGGCAGACAGTCAGTCTAATTAATAAAGTTCTCATTTAAACCTGAGGATAAAGTTTGGCACAACTTCAGGCCGATGAAGACGGATGGCAGAGCCTGTCCAAAGACACTGACAATGGATGTCGAGGAAACCTCCAAGTATTTGTCCGCCTAACAATGATTTTTATTCTTGTCTAACAGTTTCCAATGTTGCATAATATGCGGAGCAACTTCGATATGTAGAGATCCCCGGCTCGTTATAGATTCTTGGTGCTTACCTCAGACGTAATGTCAGATATCCTGAGACAATAAGTCGTCTCCCATCAACTTCTTCGCATTATGCTGGTTATTTTGAAGTGTCTGCCCAAGAGTGTGGATCTTTTAATTGCAAAAATTCTAGCTGTTCATTGAAAGCGCTGTTTTTTTCTAGTTCAATAGACAGATCACTCATTACGTTTTATTGTATTTTTTTTTAAACTGGGCCATATGTTCGGGTGGCAAAAATGGTGTACGAGGCTAAACATATGGTCTACTTTTTACAGGAAAAAAATATAGTAATGAGATGTGCAGACTATCAGGGCCATAACCTGATATGATTTATCACACACTCGATCTATCTCGTTAATGACTCTGTCACGACCTACATCGTAGCGAGAACCATAATAAGCTACACCTAATACGACGCTTGCTGCAGCAACCGTCCATATTTCAGGCACAAGTCCTGTAATGCGATTTCGTCATGCGAGCTCTGCTGCCGGATGGCCGATGGAGCCGCTCTTTTCATGTCCGCATTGTTGCTATTCGGGAATGTCTTCTGTTTTGACAGATGGAATTTGTTCTCGTGCATTGTTTTTTGATAATGGGAATTCACCCATAGCGCGAGTGTGCCTCAAAATTTGGGCTTAATCTTTCTAAATCCTTACGTTGACAAATTTCATTGACCTCTTTCGCAGCACCTGTTCTCACAGCGCACCTCTACTCATTTTAAATTAAGACAAATATACATTGTTCCTTTTTGCGTTTACGTTTACGTACACTATAGTTGGTAGGTCCAACACATGTTAAACTTTAATATTCTACGTGCAGTTTGTGTGGAGCATCGAACGCTCAAGTTTCGTAGAGAACTTGTCACTCGTGTAGGAGAGGCATGAATGGCAAGGCAGCCTGTGCAGTATAGCACTTTAAGAAGAAAATCGTAATTATACCGTGTCACTGGAGTCATAATGGACCTGCAGACGCCAGAACACAGGTGCAATTACTGCAACTTTAAAAAGTTGCGGCGCATATTAATGCATTGGAGAAAAAGAATATTTTATGCCACCGCCATGCAGCAGTGCAGCAGTTCAGTATTTTCGTCGCCCTGACTTCGTTCTGTTTTAATCTCAGCTAACTCAGGGCGCTCGAATTAACTCTCAAGTTTTGCGTAACAAAATTTGTTATCTTAAACTTCATTGCACGCGTGGGGAGTAGCGGGCAAATGACACAGGGGAATAATCGATACGGTTACCCTGGGACACACTCGTGCCCTAATGTACAGTTTATCATTTTGCTTTGATGATACCACGAGGATACTCCTAGATGAAATTTCGATTATACAAATAATAGTGCCAGCCTTAACTGTAATACAATACACGAAGATTGCGATTTCTTGAACTCTTTAAATTGACATTTTCCCCAATAATAGCTATCGTTATAATAGCCCTCACATTTGTTTCCGATATGTCCCAATGGTTTGCAATCGGTTTTAAACTAGGACTTTGCCGTGGTCTTTATTTCATTTGTAAGTGTTGCACTTTTAGATAGTCCTGACCAACTTTGGGTTATGACACGGGGCATTATCAAGCAGAGAAATGAGATTGTTGGAGCTTGAGTTTCAAAGTATAGGATTAGCACGATCTTGAAGTACGTTCTTATACATATGTGTATTTACTCTATTGTTCAGGGGGATGAGAGGACTAGTCCCATAGCTGGAAAACATTCCTCACACCGTGACACTCCCTCCTCCGAACGTACTTAATAGTTTTTTAGTGCACTTTTTGCGCAATCTTTCACCCGCACGCACTCTCACGAATGTTTTCCATCTGAACCAAATAAAGTAAGTTTGCTTTCATATCTGATGGAAACATTGAACCCCTTTTTTGTGGGACCGCAGGATGTGCTTGTTAGTGAAAGCCAATCTGAGTTATCGATTCTTTTTGTTGCTCAGAAGCTGCTCCACCTGTAATCGTGCTAACTAGCAAACTTTGTTTAAACCTTACTAACAGCTTCCTAGACATATTCTTGTTACTAGTTACCTTAAACTTCCTTCGAAATATATACTTGCTGTAGATCTGAATCTACTGTTTAGAGACAGTCTGCTAACAATTCTATTTTCTTCGGTCTGTCCGCTGCATTGGTTGCTGCTACTCGCCAGTGTCGTGTGACTGTACAATTATTCATCCAACGAACCGCTGGGCAGTCACATACATCCATCTATCTTCCTATTGCTGTAACTTTTCTTACTCAACTCAAATGTTCGTTTCCTATTAGAAATATATACCAGTTCTGTTCACCTTTGCCTTGACGAAAGTGATCTAGTGCTTTGAAACTGAAATTAGGAACTTATTCTTTAACTGTCACAACATAACTGATTTTTCTTTTTGTTCTCAGTCCCTTATTATTGATCGTATGTTTCCCAGTGTTAAAATTCATTTGATTCAACTTTTTTTTATCTCTCAAAAACAGTTGATCTTTATACAACTTGTCAGGATGCACCATCACAATTAATAATAGTAAAGTTTATTGAGTTTGAGACACATAAAATACCAATTAAAAGAACAATACACGATTGAATAAGATTGAGCAAAACTCGCACTTAAGCCTCTCTATATTTTTGAAACTAATTAGGCACAGGTATTAGAAACGGAACACTCTCACACAGATAGAAAAATAAAAAAAATAAATAATAGAAAATTGGATAAAAAAACTCAATGTTTAAAACTCTTCCATAATTTTCGCCTGTAGTGTATTCATTCGAGAAAACTAATATTTAATTCAGGTTCTGCTGAAAGTGTATCACACTTTTCGCCTCGCATGCAGTGTCTGGGGAGTGTTCGTCTACTGCCGCCTATCTAATGTAGTCATCCACTGTCTGATTTTCTTCCGGAGCCATTGGTTAGGGTGAGGTATACTCGGCGTATTGGTGCTCTTCATGAGTTTGCCTTGGAACCGTTACGATGCTGTGCGGGGCATATTCTTGTTCGTTTTCTCCATCGTGTGTGGCTGTTTGGAATGGTCTTGATGGCTCTGTCTTTGCTGGTGAGGGTATTGGCAGCTTTAAACAATTTGAACACGGAGCTACTCTGTGATCTCAGATCTTCTCTCTCTTTTTTTTTCATCTTTTTTTCACTCGCTTGGCTGGTTGCGTGGGGTTTGTCAACCTCATGGAGTTTCTCCGTTCCCACGTCGCCAGTCTGGCGTGATTTAATGATAATAATAATAACAATAATAATAATAATAATTTTAATATTTTTATATTATAATGAGCCTTAGGTCGCGGGATGTGACCCGGCGCCGGAGTGTGGAGCTGAACATCGCTCAAACGATCCAATTTGGGTCGTGAAATCCTCTCGATTTTAATAATAAACTATTTTGAAATCGTAAAAAATATACTGTTCATGAGAGACCGGCCCTCCTTCTTCATCCTCCTGTTCTAAAACTTCCCCTGCCAGTTCATCTAATATATAACAACTGTTTAGTGGAAGAAAAAAAAAAGAAATTTGAAAAATATTCACTTTTCACCGGACGGTCCTCTTCAGAACACTTTTTTTCTAACTGCAGGGGTCCTGGGACAGTGGAATATATCCTTCTAGAAAAAAAAATGTTTTTAACCCTCTAAGGACCAACTGAAATGCCAGTGTCGCGTAGGAATAGCATTATTTCTAACGGTCTCTAGGAAGGACGTTGGTCCTTACAGGGTTAACGCAATTTTTTTCTCCCCATTTGGCAACTTTTTCGATCTCGCCACAGAGGAAAATAAAAAAAATTGAAAACCGATCCACCCTGCTTGACAGTATGGCCCGAGTATCAACTCTACGTAACGTTTCAAACAATAAATCCCTTGAAACACACTGTTTTCATAGCGAAGCGAATACTCATGGGACTCACTGCATCTGAACATCATAATACGTACTGAATGACAGTTATTATGATCTTCTCATCTAGATCACTAACAGCTACAGCAACACTTGGTAATGCCCTGCATGTCATGAATTAATTGACAAGATCTCAAGGTTGATAATGTACCAAAATATGAACTTACATTCGCTTCATAATTACCTCAGAAGCAAAAAGAATACGATGACAACTTCTGTAGCAAGTAAAGCAACATATATGATAGGGTCCGTGAGGAGGATTTGGCCCACACAAAGTCTCTGTTTCAGCTCTGCGCAAACCTTCAATCTTGCACAGCTCTAAGTAGCCAGAATTTCTCATGTGCCTCCTCTTAACCAATTTTTTTAACGAGAAAGGAGAAGTTTTCGACATCGCAGACACTTTTAATCGTTCTTGGATTCAACTCTGATAACTGTTTCATGGCTCCGATTGATGAAGCTGATGGAGACTGATCGTTTGAAGTCAAACTCGTCGCTAAAGCAACTTATATAACTTCGGCGAGAGCTCAGAAGCCAAAAGTTTTAAATGTGAGCAGACAAACTTGAGGAGCTTATGAATCGTTATATCTGGCTTGTTCGGCCTTTTCATCTATTTGAGGAAATTGGCTGCTCAATTTTAGCATGGTGAGAATAGTCGTATTTGCTGCGTCATTGGTAGTAATTGCTATTGCTTATACTTAGCAACGTGTCACCAGATTTTTACCTAATCTTTATAGACACACCGGCCTTACTGGGGAGTTACAGGTTTACTCAAATCTATATTTTTTACTCCTACTGAATGAAATCTATTGCTTTCCTTCGAGAATATTTTTTTTCTTTTTGAGATTGGTGAATAAATTATAATGCGCGAAGGGAATGTTGTATCTCCGAAGTTGTTGTAAATGAGCAACTCTGGGAATTATTTTAAAAGTTACTATATTGAAGTAAGTTCTCACAAAGATAGGTTGCAAGTAACACGGAATATAATATTTTCATAGAGAATTTTATTCCAGTACGTGCTCGGCTGTGCAAGGCCCATTACATGTGCCTCTGGCAGCTGCCCTCCAAAAGTCATACATATGCAGTCATCCACCTTAAAAGGCTAATATCAACTAACTAATTCCTTTGATAGAGTGACGTCCCTAAAATTAGATTTAACCTCCAATACTGTTCCAGCGCAGTGTAGAAAAAATATATATTGCAATTTGTGTCTTAGCCACCCTCTTATTTTGGCTGGTACCACCAGCGTCATGTCATCGTAAGCCAATCTTCGTAACTGGACATACAGTAATACGAGACACGCTGAGGGACGCGCTGGGCAATTCATATTATTGTCTTGAAAATAGATGACCAGCTATCTCAGGTTAGCTTGGTAAGGGGTTTGTTGAATCAGCAACAGTGGTAATTGCCTATCTGCGATCTCACACTATTGCAATTGGATGCATCTATTGCAGCCAAATTAAACAATATAATAAACGCTATCGTGTGTTTATGTGTGTATATATGCATGTTTCGTGTCACTCTCTCAATGAAATAGGTAAAAAACTGGCTAAGTTGAAAATTTTATAATTATGTCGCGTTTTCATGGAACTCAAAAATCAAAAATTACACCAGGTTGCAGAAGATGGAAAAGTGGAGCCATACCCCTTTAACTGAATGCACTTCTTGCTAAGCTAATGTTGAGATCGAAACAATAAAGATATTTACAGCTTCTCTTACCCCTGCCATGAAGTCTGATTTATATATTTTTCGCCATGCTTCGAAGGCTAAAGGGGCGACCGAATAGTTGGACACAACAAAAAAAAAAAAAATAAATAAATCTAATAGACAGAAGGGAGCAACAAGCAAATTTGGTGAAGCTGAAGTTTCCGGCAAGGCTGAAGTCTGACTGACTGGCTGCACAAATGTACTGCAATGCTATATTCGAGTTTATGACAGTTTTCTGGGTAAAACATTGCAATAAATACGTAAAATTCAGTGTCCGTGTGTAGAAAGGAATCGATGAACACAAAGTTGTATTTACTGGAAGGTACGAGGAATGGCTGAAAGGCTGTGGAGGCTGGTTGGCTGTAGCATTTTTCTTTCTCCGGGCGAAAATATAGCTTTCGGGTCTATCGGACGAAATATATACTGTATTCGCTCACTTTTGCCAATAGCCATGGCAGACTGAACTTAACGCACGTTGATATATTATACCGTTTGAAGAATATACTTTTATAGTAAACCGCGCCGCTAGAGGTCAGATCCGCCGGTAAAGTTAGAAAGCTGGCTTTATTGGCGTACGGCGGCTATGCTCTCTCCTGTCTATTAAATTTCCTTAATTGGATAAAGCTGACATAAACGATTCAACTATTTCTGTTACTAGATTCCAGTCCAAGTATCAATTTGTGGCGAAAAAATCAGGTTTCATTCAAGACACCCAACATGTCAAGAAACAGGAAACGATGTACCTACAAAGTAGAATGGACCCATTTTCCACGCGGTATTTGTCTGAACACAACAAGCGTTTCGTGAATGTAAAACAGCACCTAAAATCGTTCGTAAATTTTTACTTTTCTCAACAAATTCGAAAATTTGTGTGCCTTCTCTCATATTTAAAAAGTGCACTTCTCAGCATCCTGGCATAACTAGTCTTTAGGTGCAGTAATGAACGTAGCACTACGGTCCGGTACGAATACTTTATGTATGCACTGTATAAACAAACTCCAAACTCTAGTGTGCCCGATTCGCATCGCTCGCACTTGTTACCTCCGCCAAAGAGGTTATGTTTTCGTCGGCATTGTCTATCTGTTATTGTGTCTGTCACCTAGATAACTCAAATTTGTACCGATTGTTAAGCATGTTAGGAACAACAGATGATTAACTTTTGGTGAACTTTCGTTCCTCCGTTTAATTATTGTTTGTCTGCCTCATTTTTGCTGATGGCATAACTAGAAAAGTTATAGATAGATTTCTATGACATTTGCACAAGTTGTTAAGTATATCATGAAGAGTAAATGACAAAATTTTGTTATTATCATTTTGTTCGTTAGTTTGTTTATCGCTGTTTCAATTTTATGATTGTTAGCGCAATGACTCAAAAGGTTATTGATGGATCTTTATGAAATTTACAGGAATTATTGGCAATGTTAGAAGATATAAATGATTAAATTTTGGTGATGATCGGTTGATCTGTTTGACAGTTTGACAAATGTTTGTCAAAATGTTTGTAAACAGCATAACTCAAAAAATTATGAACGGACCTTCAAGAAAATTACTGAAACTGTTAATACTGTAAACACGCACAAGTGATTGAATTTATTGTTGATACAAAGAAAATCATGGTCTCAGTATCAATTTGAATTTTTCGTTACCGTTGCCCTTACATGGCAAAGGTATGCGCTCTCAGAGTGCTCTAGTGGCCAATATATTGTATTAGTAGCCTGCGGTGGCATCGAGGCGACAGAAACTACTTACTTCGACCAACCGCATTTACCTTACTCTTCTCAGTTGTTATGGAATATCTTTCCATTTTTTCTCGGACTCAATTTGAGAAATTTATGTTTTAGACAAATAAAAAGTATACTGTCGGAAATAAGTATAAGCAAGAATCACTTAGAGGTACTTCAGTCACCTTAATTACTAGGAGTTCAAAACGTGCTACGCAACGGCCCTCTTGCGTTCAACCCGCACCGTTTGCTATCCAATCGCTTAGATCACGACGGAGAGACCAACCCAGCAAGCAGCCAACAATCTGTTTATTATAATACAGTGGGTTGGATAAAAACATTTTTGCACCAACTGTCCCAACAAACTGCGCAATAGACGTTGCCATGTGTCAGGCGTAGCCAAATGTACGCTACACCGTTTAAGTCGAGCACTTGCATTGTTGTTTCGTGTTTCAGCGTCGAATATTTGACTCCTGATGACCAGCTCGTGCAAGATGAATTCGAAGAATATTTGACTTAAATTTAATTCCTTATGTTGTTGCTTCCGAGACAATACGAAATATCTAATAAGTAGTTGTATATACCTGGTGATTCTGAATTCTTTTAACCAAATAATACTATAGTTTCCTTACAATAAAATAACCTCAGTATGCTGGTGAACCAAATTGGATGTGCAAATTGAAAATGAACGGGACGGTATTGGCTGCTGTCACCCAACAACGTGACTTGGGAATCACTATTACAAACAAACTACAACACAGTCAGCAATATGACAGGAGTGTGAAAATGGCAAGCAGAAAACTGGGATTCATCACCAGAAATTTTTAATACAAGTCCAAGACATCATCGTTCCATCGTACAAGGCGTTAGTGCGGCCACACTTAGAATTTGCTGTTCAATTGTGATCGCCTCATCTTTGCAAAGATATCGATAACTTGGAAAGAGTCCAACGCAGAGCAACGAAATTGATACCTCAGCTGCGAAACAAGCCGTATGAATGTCGCCTAAGGGAACTGGTCTGATCTCTCTCTAGCAAAGACGACTCAGGGGGCAGCTAATAGAAACAGTCAAGTATTTGAATGGCTTCAATGACGTACCTACAACGGGACTCTTTGAAAGAGACCTCAGTGATCGCTTGCAAAAGAACGGTCAAAAACTCAGACATAAAGCTAGCAGAACGACCTTAAGTTCTTTCCGTATTTCATAGTCAGCATTTGAAATAGACTCCCTTCCTATGTTGTTAGTGCGGAGTCAGTTAACGCGTTTAAGAATCGTCTTGACATGCATTGGGCGAGACATCCTCCACAGCTAAGAACTCCTCCTCCAGGAGTCGCGAACTCTTAACGACCAAGGCTTCCGAGGCCACCTTAATCCGTCTTCTTCTCTCTCCCGCTCCAATTATACAGTTTGACATCTCCAAGCTCCGTATATCAGAGACTCATGATCGTGCTTGCGTGCATTCACGATCGTCTATTTGGCAGGGATTCTTCCCCCTTTCTTTCTCTTTTCTACAGTCTTCTATATCCCACTAACATAATGGCAATAGCTCATAGAGGGCCGGGCGCAAATTCCGGTATCTCTTTGGGAATGGGCCTATTGGTTCGTCTACTGCCGCCTATCTAATCTAGTCTAATGATCTATTCTATCGATCCATGTCCGATAATGTCTAATATAAAGGTTACGTTGAATTAAAATTTGGAAGTGCAATTCAGTTAACCGGCGGCCTACTGCACTGTATAGCAAAGATAAAGTTTGCACACCTGCCATTTGTTTACATTGAACACTCTATTCCTGCTTTCCTGAAAATAAACATAGCATAACAGTGAATGTTCATTTACTCTAATATTACATTAAATCACACAAGGCTGGCAACGTAGGAACGGAGAAACTCCATGAGGTTAACAAACCCCCACGCAACCAGCCCAGCGGGTGGAGAAAACAAAAGAATAAAAAAAAAAGAAGATCCGAGATCACAGAATAACTCTGTGTATAGATCGTTTATAGCTGCCAATACTAGCACCAGCAAAAACAGAGCCATTAAGACCATTCCAAACATCCACACACGATGGAAAAAACGAACGGGAATACTCGCCCGTACGGCATCGTAACGGTTCCAAGGCAAACTCATGAAGAGCACCAGTCCGCCACGTATACCTCACTCGAACAAATGGATCTGGAAGAAACTCAGATAGTGGATGACTGAGGCAGTTATAGATCTTATACAAAAAACAGACTCCACCAACTCTGTGACGATGCGCCAGATCACAGGGCACAACACCACCCAGCATGAACGCACATCGACGAACTACTTTGTCAAGCAAACACAGATGGCAAT
>LQNS02278087.1:1779530-1790241 GCA_001587735.2 Parhyale hawaiensis
GGCATTATCTTGTATTCTCACCTCAAGATCCCTTAAAATTTGCTTTCTCTCGATTTCGCTCCCATCTCTCGTCGTGTAGGACGTGGATTCAGTAAAAGAGAAGTTTTTTCCGTATCGTAAAAGTTCAAATTTTGATTCGTTGAAGGTCGTGTTGTTTACCGATGTCCAGTGAAAGATGTTGGTTAGGTTGAGTTGCACATTCCGTACGTCCGTCGTTGATTGTACCGCTGCTAATATCCGTGTCATCAGCGAACGACGAGGGAACGATGAGCTGAACCTTTTTGTTGTGATGGTATATTTTCGGTGAAGGAGGGCATTGCACATAAGCTTTGAGACGTCCAGTTTAATCTGCTACCGGTGGTAACTGTACCTAGCTATATTATCCGGTGTCTTAACTGCGAAGACTTGGTAACCACTGCACAGCGTGTAAACACGCTGTCCGTTGGTGCTGCGTGTAGGTGCAACCACTAACATTCTCGGCTCCCACCTCTCCCACCTCCTCTTCCCACAAGAGTTTAAACGGTAATGTAGTTTCTGAGGCGTCCAAAATTTTTTTTGGGGGGAGTAGGTCAGATCACGGGATATCGATTTGTGTCCAATATGATATTTGGCGAGCAGGGCTGATTCCTGGAGCCTCCAAAACCAGCATATCAAGGTCTCTCCGCTGTAGGTTGAGAATTCATCTCGTTGGTGAAGCATGCTGAACGGCTCCGTCTTGAGTGCTGAGCCTTCTATGCCGTCTCTTGCCTGTGCTACATGTTGTATCATTGTTCACTCCTTTGATAAGGCGGAACTCTTTTCAGCTCACTTTGATAGCAAGCAAAGCAAGGAAATATTTTCGCTGTTGTATGGATCTCACCCAAAGTCTCATTTAAGCTCATTACTATTCCGATCACCTATCGTGCTGGCGCTCTTAAACGACACCGACTCAGATGGTGGTCTGGACTCTGTTGGTGTGTTTTCCATATTTTGTAAGAAATGCAATGTTTGCAGTAGTGAAGGGTCGGATGTCATTTTTTGGACGCGGATGCAGATCTTTGAGCGTTCTGACACCCTCGGAAGCGGCTGCAATTGCGGAAGTTACCATTTCGACATCCTCGGATGTAGATGCGGTTGTTCAAAAGAGGTGCGGATGTTCCGCGGATGCAGATACGGATATTTGCCCACCACAAACACACCCTCTCATGACCGCAGTTTGTACAGCACTTGGGAAGAAAACGTAGATGGTGCTTTGCTGACAAGGACAACGCTTGCACACATTTCAATCGAAATGAGAATTGGCAATTTTCAGCTCTAAGCCTCTATGGATGAGTTTAGTGTACAGTGATAGACATCTTTGAATCCTTGAGAGAAGTTTGAGCCTCGACGCTCCAACCGCTCTGGTGCGCCACCCTCCCGCCGCCCCTGGTGGAGGAAGATAGTTAAGCTGGGCTCTCTGGTGTGCGAGTTGGTCCACCAGACTGTTGCTCGGAGCGGGCTCTGCTGGTAGTGGGGCAAAGGGGGCTGATCTGGCGCAGACATAAGGAACTTATCATGCCTCACTTTGAAAGTTTGAAGAGTACCCTGAAATCCTCGGAGCTCCAGCGGCAGACAATTAAATAGTCTTGGCCCCCATCACCGAGAATGAGCGCTCATGCATACTGCGTATGCTGGCCAGTGCTCTGTTATTGAAAGGAGGAATCAATCAGAGCCTGCAAAGACGCAGGTGCTGCCTTGTACTGACCTTGAATTCCACATCAGTAAAATTAGGAACCAGTCCCGTTACTATATTCCAAGTACAAGTATAAATGATCAGAAATCGCTCCCTGCTCCGCTGGAGAGAGAACAACGAGAGCTGCTCGAGTCTTTCCCAGTAGTCAGCTCCCTGCATGTCGCTTATTCTCGCTATGAATGTCCGGTGCACTCCCTCCTACTCCTGAATTTCACCGACTGCCATGGGACTCCACACCTGGCAACAATATTCAGCCAAAGAAAGGATTAGTGCCTCGTACAGAGTAAGCATGGGACCGTCCTCTCTTGCTTTAAAGATCCTCCATAGTCACCCCATTTGTCATCGACACCTGACCACCACTACCCTAATATACTCGCTGAATTTTCCATCTTGCTCGACTATAACTCCCAAGTCCCTACGCGATTTGCGCCGTTCAATGGGCTCTCCGCCAGCAGCAGCGTACGAACACCCACTGTCGGTGTGTTAACCATAGCGGATCAGCTCAAACTTGCTGCCGTTGAACTCCATGTTATTTTCATGGGCCTAGTCATAGATCCTGCCCAGGTCCTCTTGTAGTTCGGTGCAGTGGTCGACGTTTAAGATTTCCCGGAAGACTCGAGTGTCGTCAGCAAAGAAAGAAGCCCTTGACGAGGAGAGTTCACCATCCATATCTGACACGTGTATCAGGAACAACATTGGCCCAAGGACTGAGACTTGGGGCACCCCGCTAACCTCGCTGGACTCCCTCGAGTGGCATCCAACGACGAGTATCTTCTGTTTTCGGCCAACGAGGAAACAATGGACCCCCTTCAGTAGTCGACCTCCGATTCGCTGCGCTCTCAGTTTCTGCAATAAAACTCCATGGTCCATCTTATCAAAGGCCTTTCCGAAATCCAGGTATACGACTTCCACAGCCTGTCCTCTACCAAGCCACTCAGTAATTAGTCTCTGATGCTCCAGTAATTGCGATCACAATGCCTGCCTCTTTTAAAATCATGTTGCTTTGGGTTAAGAAGGTCAGTGGTCTCCTGATAATTTACAAAACGCCAGACGATCACCCTCTCAAACACCTTCGCAACATGAGAGGTAAGGGCTACTGGCCTGTACTTTTTTTGGAAGTTGCTTTTCCCCACCTTTATGTATTGGGATGATAGAGCCTGTTTTTAGAGAGGGTGGCACTTCGCCCAAATCTAGACAACTTCGTCATGAGAAGTAAAGGGGAGTCTTTAATTGCTGACGACACCTCCTCAACAGAACGGCATGAATCTCGTCCTGTCCAGGTGAAGATTTAGGTGCGAGTTCCTCAATGCTGCTGACAATATCATCCTCCGTGAACTATATGTCGTCCACTTCCACAAGATCATTCAATTCCAACAATTCCTCGAGCAAGCTCCCGCCGTCCCCATTCTTTGGTCGACTCAGTGTAGTCTCAGTGCTTCATATTTCTCTTTTGGATCACTGATAATGACCTCGTCTTTGTTAAAAGGGCCAATCGTGGCGTGGATCTTCAACTTGCTGTTTGCGTAGCCATAGAAATATTGGGGTTTTTCCGGATGGTCGCGACTGCATTAGCTTTCCACCGCTGGGCTTGCATTGCGTGTGACCATGCTAACTGTTACTCTATTTCAGCTGCCTTGTCCATTATCCGCGACCTAGCCGTTGAGCTGGCGATGGTAGGCAGTCGTTTGATGAGGCGAGCTCGTTTCCCTATTAGAAGCTTGCGGTCTCGAGGAATAGTGGGCTCTTGCCTGTGAGTCCTTCTCTGCGGTGTGTATCTTGGAAACACAGTCTTAAGAGTCTCACAGAAACGGTCGAACAAGTTAGTGGGACACAGCCCCTCAAACAGAGCAACGCGTTCAATCTCAGCCAAGTCCCTCTGCATTCCAGGCCAATCTGTGTGCTCGCTCATAAAATTTGAAGATGCTAATCCGCACTTCCTTTGCAGCGAATCTTTAGCGGATTTTACAGTTCTGACATGCGCGGATGCGATTGCACATGTTATCATCTTAGCATCCGCTGATGCAGATGTAAAAAAAGATGCGGACGTTACGCGGATGCGGATGTTCCGCCGATGAAAATATACGCCCCATCACTGGTATGCAGCCAAGCTCAGCGTAGTTTTTAGGTATCCATTGCGTTCGAAAAATTTTTCTCGTCCTATGCGTACTGAGAATATTAAACCTAATCTTCGGGTTCCAGTGTGGGCAGGTGTTAGCAGTTACCGTCTTGAACCCTGCCGCTCATTTTGTTAAAGGTTGTCGAAACATTACTAGACTCTAAAGTGAGTCGCTTCGCTGTAGGTGCTGCGCTGGTACTATCCCATCTTGCTTAAAGTTTCGGTACCGCACCACCTGCAGTCAGTTCGAGATCGTCTTTCTGAGGCGCGCCTCGTGAAGTTGAGATTCAGTGTGGCGTTCCATAGGGTGAACCACTAAAGCCTTTTGTGCAAGTTGAAGTCATATTGTTTAGGTGGCAGAGTTTTTGCCAATCATTCGTGATTTTGTTTCTGAGAGTATACCCGTGAACGATTGTTTATGCTCATTCATTACAAGGGAATCGGGAGTTACCCAGGACGACGTTCTTAGCCATACGGTGTTTGTGCTCTACACGAGTAACATGCTGTCTCCGTATGAGAACACTGACAAACAAAGCCGATAATCCATTCTGATAGCTGTGATTCAAACTCCAGGTAAGCGTGATTCGGTCGCCCAGTCTTGGAATAGGGACCTGTCGCATATTATTGCACGGTGAACTGCCTGGAGTGTGCGGCCCACTGTAGGCAGATATACCAAACAATATGATGCCAGTTCGCCCTACCGCTTTTGCGCCATGATCCTTCTCTGCGAATTGGGAACACTGTGATGTTTAGGTGTTCTCCTCGATGAAAAATTTATATTTGAAGTGCATATTAGGAGCCTTGTTTCATGTACTTCTGGTAGGGTTGGGCTACTGGGCAAGGTCAATACTGTGTCGAGTGACAATGATATAGTCCGCTGATGCTTCTGTGTATTCTTCTTGTCTGTGTTGGAGTGGGATGCGCATGTCGGGACTCCATCTGCGCCAGTCACTTTCGTCACCTGGACAGGCTCGTCTGCTCAGTTGGTCTGTTGTGTGTCCAGAACAAATTTGTGAACTTTTCCCATTGGCGGATATGTTACTTGACCAAGTATTTTTTATAAGAGATTAACAGCGAGGGCGGTTGGTTGCATTCCTCCCTTCTCGTCCTCAAATTTTTTTTTAAACACTCGAGTTGTGGCTGCCACTCATCTCTTTACATTAGATATGGCAAGGTGCCACACTTGTCAGTTCGGTCGGTGTATTATAACCTGTAACTTGATATTTCTTGCCATGACTTTCTCTACGGGAACCTGGTTCTGCTGTGCTGATACGAAAGGCATTCAAGTTGGCCGTGAATATTTTTTGAGTCATTCTTCATAGCAGCTCTCTGGGCATCATGGAGAGCGTGTGTTCGCTCTGTTTGAGTTTCATTAGCTTTCCATGAACGTCCACCAGGCGTGTAACTTTAATTATAATACAGGTGAACTTCGCATTATGAGTACTCATACATAGGGTTACCCGTACGAGGTTCGAAACACATATTCATATAGGGTATGTGAAACTCGTATATGGTAGGTAGGATGTATATATGTGTATTGGCCAATCAATTTGTAAGTTTCTTTAATATTCTATAAGGCATTTTGAAGTCCTAGAATTTATGATAGAGGATGACTAAATTTCTCATACAAAATGCCTTCTCATAAAAGGTGTACATATTTCGGTCTGCATCCCCTACGTTTCATGAGTTACACCCGTATTAATAATAATACTACACAATAGAGAAGCACTCTTACTTCCCCCAAACCATAGACTGTTAACGAAAACTTCAAATTTGTCTTGCATACAATATTTCTTTTTTCAACATCACCAAAATTTAATCAACTAGCAGTTTTCAAAATTCCTGTAAGTTTCTTGAATATACGTCAATAAACTTATGAGTTTTATTCTGATAAAAAAAATTAATCCACAACCGGACGAACAGATCATCATCAAAATTTGGTTATTCGTGCCTCTTCACTTCTAAACAGTCTCTGGACGTAAGAACAAATCATCATTAAACTTGATAATTTGGTCTTCATAATACTACCAGCATTTCTCTCAAATTTAATAAAGATCAGTCAGTCATTTTTTTGCGTTATCTCGACTCACTCGGACAAAAACATAATCTCCATGGCGGAGATAATACTAGGCCACTATTCCGTATAAACTCTCGGTTCTACATACACTGCTGGGCGTAAAAACGCTTTCCTCCTTTGCTTCTACTGCACACGCTGTCCCTCTATCTCCCTCACTGTGTATATGATTATTACTATACGTCTGCGTTATTATTAGTCTAGCCATCAATACCCTCAGGTGGAAAAACCAGTCCGAACGCTCATTTAGATCGAATACCATGCGGTAAAGGACGGCTCCCATCTTCTCCCATGAATTCCTTTCAGCCTCGAGATTGAAGGGATCTGTTAACCGGCGCCGCTTCACTGCTGGCTCAGTTCTAATGAGATGTTGATCACCTGAGCAGCGGCTGAAGCTATTAAGAAAAATCGGATATCTGATCCCATAAAAAACCGTGCAGTTTGGATTGCTAATCAGGGAACAGCTTCTGTAGGTTTTAGTAACGGGATGACTCCTGAGATTTTTTTTTCTGTCCTCAGTTTGCAACTACGAGTACTCTGTCAGTGGTAGATTGGAAGCCGATACTTTCTGTCTCGTATTAAGGTCTGAACGGAACATTTTTATAGCTCGCTGGAACGATGCCGAAAATGGGGTGTCTGAAACGAGCAGGGCGTTATTATAACTGGGTCAGAGAATTGTGGCTAGTTTACATACTAAGGAAACTAATATCTGGCAAGTATTGCGTGCAGTTGTAGAACAGTCACAGCACACGGAAGTATCCGTCAATAGCCCAACTCATTTCAAACGAACATAGCTCAGGCTGCTCAGTTTCTGTCTGGAATGGCGCCGTGCGTGAGACTGGAGATGTGCGCATTTTCAAGCTTTTTCATCACGCAACAGATGAAAATGCAATGCAATATAACATCCAGTCTATGACAGATTATGCTACTTAACGTTCTGTATCATTAACTAAACTTGTGAAATCGAATTTAATTTGGATATTCTTTAGATCTGATATAACTTTCTCAAGTAGGTGGGCTGTACCTTCATTTGTTTCCTGCAGAGTAGTGACATCAGAGTCACGGCGGTCGCTGATTGGCTGAAAGCTGCTGCCCGCATGTTCGCTTAGAATCCACTGTTACACGAAAGTGTATCAGCCAATAGCGTCACTCCTCTTGCAGCAAGGCATCCTGGGTAACCCAGAAACCGAGTCATCTTGGGTAATTCCACAATGGCGTCGTGTCGTATGCACGACAGGCGAAGTGTTCCTCGAGATTGTTTATTATATAGACGTTTGTAAAATTCTTAAACTGCAGTTTATTGTGGTTTTCGTATATATATAACATTCTACTCTATAACCTGTTATGATGCAAAGTTTTCTTAGTGAAATAAAATCGTCTAATTTTGTCCTTTTTAACCCATGCAAAGCATTCTAACTCACGCAAAGCATTCACTTCTATTTAGGTAAACTTTTTTCTGCCGATTTCCTCAGTTCTTTTTTTATGACGCTGGAAATTAAGATGCAATACAATACAACATCAAATTTGTGCTCTATTATTTATTTCCCTCTATTTATGAAATTAAGTGTAGGTGCAGTTCCAATTTGAGGTAATAAATGATTAACAGTTGGTGGTAAACTCTTTCTGCAGGGTACAGCCGTCCCTTGTGGCCTTTTATGTTTACTCAGAAGAGTGACGTGGCGGGGCGCCCATTAGCTGAAATTGATGCAAGTCACGGCGGTCGCTGATTGGCTGAAGTTTGCCCCCGCGAGTGGTCGCTTAGAGCTGACATAACTATCTTTACTAAATTCACTGTGCTTAGATCTGACACAACTCTATTTAGTAAATTAACTCTGTGACTGCTGGTAATGTCGTCAGTGCGTCAGTCTAAGCCCGCACTTCTCCGACACCTGCGGTGAGAGGTGGCAGCTTGTCTGCGCCAGCCTCCTTAGCAGCGCACGCTAGTATTCATAGCAAGTTGGACTAAAGTATTTAATTGTGTAGATATAATTTGTTCACGTCATACCAGCGCAGAATTTTTTTTTTATATTTAAGCATTACCGCACATTCCACTGCCGGACGCACGATTGTACGGCAGTATAGTTGAAATACGACTCGCCGTTGAATGAAAAAGGTGCTACTGAGCAGTGACGCGCTCAAATGTTATTGTCATCTGTTAATCTCGCAAGCACAGCATTTTAACGTGAATAGACGTAACTTCTCTGCGTTGTTGTTCCTGCTTTGTTCAATGACCCTCTATGAGCTATTGCCGTTTCTTCAGAATCATAGAGGTATCTAAAGAAGAAAAGAGAAGATTTAGAGACTAAACTGAGCTAAAAAGTTGATCGTGCAACCATAATCAAGTGCTACAGATTCGCGGAGCTCTGGGAAGTTGAGGTGAGTTGGGAATGAAAAACAGTGAGTTACAGCGGCGTAGAATCTTTGGCCGTTACGAGTTTGGGACCCCTGGAGGAGGAGCTCGTAACTGCGGAGGATGTTGCTCCCAATGTTTATCAGTTCCTTGGTGAAGTGTTATATTTTTTCGTAAAACGTTTTTTTTTTCGGAAAGATCCGTTGTTTATTCGGCAAAACAAAATAATTGTGGCTGTAGTCTTAGAAACATCACGCCCCCATTACTGTTTTCACGTTAGAACGCCTTAAGAGCATTGTGCACAAAAAAAAAATTAAACCTGCTCACGAGCAGTATCGGGTTTTCGACCTTAACAAAAAGCTGTATCAGCCAAAGGCTTCAACTCATGGCATCGAAAGCTCAGAATTGAGTTTCCATTCAAGTAGTAGTAGCAGCAGTAAAAACTTTTACTAGCGCTTCATTGGCACACTGCCTATATCGCACCGAACTATTCCTGTGTTTAGCCACAGGCTCGAGCGCCGCTAGGGCGCGGAATTTGTCTCATTTTATATATTATAAGGTAGTAAAGAGAATATTATCATTATTAATTTTACATATAGTAATTCACAAAGAAACTGGCAGAGCCGTAGTTGACGGTAGCATTTATCGTAATGGATTCATCACAGTTTGTGATAGAGGTTGCATCTGGTAAGAAAAGTCTTGATGACATTTCTCTTAAATTGGCCGCGAGGTCCCTCAGGAAGCATTCCTCGGAGGATGAAGTCGACATCCCGACCATGTAGGTCCGGATAGCATTCTCTCCTGTCGTCTGAGAAAGTGGGACAATCGGCCATTAAATGCAAGACGGTGGGAGGTACGACGCAGTCATCACAGTAGGGTTGCGGACGCCTCATCCGCAGAATCTGATGGTCGTGAATGAGTCTCGTGTGCCCAATACGTAGGCGGCACAGTACGACGTCCATTCGGCGATCGTCGCTATTTGACGAGTGCCACTGTCAGACGGTTTCTTTGATTGTTCGTAGTTTATTATTTCTCAGCTTTAGCCATTGGGATTGCCATGGTTCGCGCAGGTTTCGCTTGATTACTGGGTAATAGCTTCAGCAGTGGACTGCACGGTTTGCCGCAGGCAAATCGGACAGGGCCACCTGCCTCGACTCCTTGTCGGCAAGCTCAATGCCTGCGACGTCAACATGACCCGGCGCCCAACAAATACACACTGACTTTCCATCCTCATGTAATTGTTGTATCGTAGATACTATTCGATTGATGACGGGATGGATGCTGTCGCATGCCCGGATGGCTTGTATTACAGTCAATGAGTCGGAGAATATTGTGAAGTTCCTTTCATCACTGTCTTTAATGAAGAGCAACGCTGCGCGCACGCCGAACAGCTCGGCGGTGAAAGTCAAGGTCTCCGGTAACAGCTGGCATGATCTAATTTCATCAGTCGTAGTGGCTGCGTATCCAACTCTGTCTTTCGTCTTAGTGCCTTCAGCATAGATGTGGACAGAGCCACCGTGTTGGTCTCTCACGTGCTCCGTGATGAGAATTTTTAGGAAGAAGGGATGTGAGTCTTCTTTTTTTGGTATTGCGTGCCGGGGCAAAACGTTGAACTGGTAAGCGCCAGGTTGGTTTGTCTCTGAACGTGATCTGGGCCACCTTGAATGGCTCGATTCCTGCTATGAAGAAGAGGGCTTCATAGTCGCTGGAGGATGGAAATGTGCACGGAAAGTCTGTTCCCTTGGCCCGGTCTCGGCACACTCTGTCCCAGACCGGGGGTCGAGGGACTTGTTCTGAGCGGGCAAAGTACTCTAGGTAAGTTCCGCCCTGCGCTGCTGCAAGCAGGGTTCGCCACTCTCAGCGAGGAGACTTGGTATGGGTGATGTACGGAAGACTCCGGTGCATAGCCTTAGTGCTGGATTGTGCACAGCGTCCAGTCGTTTTAGGACTTTGGTGATTGCGGACTGATATACGACACAACCATAGACTAGTCTCGAGCGTACAAGAGTTTGTTAGAGATATAAAAGGGTATGCCGGTCGGCGCCCTACGACAGTGTCGTCAAGTGCTTGTGTAGGATGAGCCAAAGCATGCATTGCGTTCTCATTTTCTCTATGTGGGGTTTCCATGACAGTCTTCTATCTATTATCATTCCGAGGAATTTCACCTCTTCGTGATAGTTCATCAGTTGTCCTTACAATGTAAGTTCAGGTGACATCGTAGCGTGGAGAGCAAATGGCGCTACCTATCTTTCTTTGTAATTTACTCAATCATTGCGTTTACCCCGGCTGCACTTGTGCCAAAAGCTGGTCCCAGCACCCCGTGCAGGCGAGGCGGCAGGTGGGCGCCAGAGCGAGTGCGTTCGTGCATACGTATAGCTTGTAGACGCCCACGCCCTTTCTGAAGTTGCCACATACCACTATTCTACAGACCATTCTTTGTCGAAATGAGTTTATTTAGAT
>LQNS02278087.1:1792585-1812237 GCA_001587735.2 Parhyale hawaiensis
TATAAGTATAATATTTTATGTTCCCGCAATAGAATCAAGTACCAAACATAGTCTTTCTAATTATCGTGAAGACACAACAGAAATATATAACCAAACAGCATTTAGCAGTATTCATCTAAATAAACTCATCGTTTCGATAAAGAATGGCGTCTAGAATGGCGGTATCTGGCAATTTTAAAGAGGGAGGTGAAGGGATGGGTGACAGTCTGAGAGAGAGAGCAGCACAGCACTAGCAGGCACGGACGGCGTCCACTTATTATACGTATGTACAAACGCACGCATGCACGCACTCGCTCAGGTTTACAGGGTGCTGCGGCCAGCTCTTGACATAAGTGCACCCCGGCTGGTTACATCCTACTCAGGTAGGCTTCAAAGGTAGGCAAAATCCCCCAGGGGGCATAGGATGGGCCATAGTGTTAGGTTAGTTAGGTTCGCTCATCCTATGTTGTGGGGAGTAGCGCCCCCAGCGGGTTAGTGTAGGTTACCTTAGCCTTTAGCTAGGCCTTCGGGACAGCTGTCTTTCGTTCCCACTTTTCTTCCTTCCCATCTTTTCCTCCTACAGCTCTTTCTTCAATCTATTGTTAATCTTCTTTCCCGACTTACTGCTCCCATGCGCGTTGATCCTGTGTGGGAACACCCTCATGCATGGGTTCCACGTGTCTATCGTCACACTATGTGTCCCTTGCTTCTTCCTCTGTTAGATTGCCGTTGCTGTGGAGACGGAGACTTAAACTACTCAATATTATGATAATAATAAGGTAGGCAAAATTAAAAATAGTAGGATACTCACAAATTTTCCGTCTTAGAACTAGATGCGAAGTCTGTTACCGCGACAGGAGTTCAGAT
Organism: Parhyale hawaiensis; assembly: GCA_001587735.2. Taxonomy (NCBI): domain Eukaryota; kingdom Metazoa; phylum Arthropoda; class Malacostraca; order Amphipoda; family Hyalidae; genus Parhyale; species Parhyale hawaiensis. The sequence continues at coordinate 1,793,432 of LQNS02278087.1, forward strand.
GGCGAACTTTGTCGAACAGCTAATTACAAGCACAATAAGCTTAACTTGTCTCTAACTTCAGACAGAGCGTCGGTGCACCCTTTTGGGGAGTATTCCAGGTATTATATACAGGGCACGTTGTCTACTGCCCCTGAAATAATTGTCTTCTGCCCGTCGTGAGTGCTCCGTTGATGATCTTCCGAGTTTATACGTTGTGACCTGAGAGCGACAGCGACCTTTATACACATATCACAGAATCATCTGGAGGAGGAAACTACGAATCAAGATGCATGAGAGTGTCAATGGAAGCTTCAGTGCTAAAATTTGAACTTCGGCTATGCAAGAAGTGTTTTCAGACATAAGGTTGCCCTATACTTTGCCGTAGATTCGTTATAGGTATGGAGAAGGGGAAACTCATACAAATCAGACTTAGCCTGCGATATCTTCAATGTTTGAATTTCAACTGCCCTGATTAACATACGTTTGCCATCTTCTACAACCCGGCTTTTTTCTACCCAACAGTTTTCAATGAAGCTTGGCAGATGACCACAGCCTCCAACCTGGGCTAATTTCTGTCTATCTGTTTTGTTAAAGCGTGACAGAAAATGGATAAATAAATAAATAAACAAACCGATAAACAAACAGATGAATACATATCGGTCTTTATTACATTGTAGATCTTTCCTCTCACGCTCTATGGGAATATGATAGAAAAAATTAGAAAGCTGAAGAGCGCTGTGCGGTATCTATGATACGGCATCGGGAAATCGGGCAAAGTTGGCGAGAACTCTCTAAGTTCTATATGAACTGGAGCTCGGCTGCATGAACGTGTTTGTAAATGCAAAGGTGCTATCAGATATGCAACCAGACTACGTCAAATATATAAGCTTGCTTACAGCCAGACTATTGACTTTTCCTTTGGAGGGTCTTTTGAAGAGTTGATAAACAAAATAAAAACGGGGGATTTTGCTAAAGTACCTATTTTCTGCCGTCATATTTTCCACGGCATGGGCTACTAGTTACAAACTAGTAATAAAGCAATAAAAATGTTTGGGTTGAGAAGCAAACCGATTATCATTGAGATGCCTGAACATTCCACAGTACGTTACCTTTGATTATGCAAATTCTTTTTTTTACCTGTATTTCAAGATCACTGTCAAACATTTAAAATGTTAATAGTAAGTTAGTGCACAGGTTTGTTGTAACTATGAAAACAATTAGAGAAAAATAAAAGGAAACCAATTCACATATTTGGAAAAATTTGCTCATCGCACGGGGTTCTGTTATTGTGCCAGATTATGCAACATCACTCTCTAGTAAACATGGGCAAGAAAAGCGGTCTAACAAGGGAAGAAAAGATCAAAGTGACCTCGTTATTGGCTTCTGGTAAGACAACACTCAAAGTTTCCAGGGAATTACAGCCATGTCAGTGAACATTAAGGCCTATGCAATTGGAGGGAAAGTCAACCAGAAAACTTCGGATAGGGCCTCTACGAGAAAATTGACTGTTCGGGATATTCGACATTTGGAGGTTTCTATGGCTAGAAAACAACTTTCTACAAGTAAGGTGATATTTGAAGACGTTGGAGCCCCAATACTAATCAGAAACACAAGATGTGAGGTTTTGCAAAAGTTAGAGAAAGTGAAAAAGGCAATTAAACGATCACTTCTAACAAAAACTCATAAAGAAAATAGGGCCCAATGGGCTGAAGAGAACATGAAAACTGATATCTCCAATGTCATATTTACTGACGAATGCAGAGCCACTCTTGATGGTCCAGATGGATGGGCGTCTGGATGGGTCCTCCATGACCGACCTCAGCAGACATAGCTTAACCGTCAACAAGTTGGTGGAGGTGTAATGTTTTGCGCCGGGATAGTAGGTGACACCCTCATTGGTCCATTTGAAGTGGCAGAAAGAGTTAAATTGAATACAGAAAGGTAATGCCAGTTTCTTGAAGCCAACTTGATTCCATGGCTATCGCACGGAGATTCAAATTGGTATTTCAGCACAATAACGCTCTCTCACACCGAGTACGGTACTCTGCTAATTGGCTTGCGGATGGAGGATTTAAATCAAAAAGGATTATGACCTGGCCAGTGAATAACCCCGATTTAAATCCCATTGAGAACCTCTGTAAAATGCAGTAAAAACAGCAGCAGATTCTATTCCACCATCTGAAATATCAAACCTGACAAAGTCTGTTGATAATCGCCTAATAAAAATCGTGAAAAATGGAGGTTGCCATGTTCAAAATTAACTTGGTATTTTTACCACTACTGAGCACTAATTTCAGTGTTTATTGAATTATTTTGGTTATAATTTCTTGGTTTTGGACGTTTAATAAAAATATTCCTGTTCACTTGTATTTATTTCCTACTTATGACATTTGTATTAACGTGTTGTATGATCTGAGGTAACAGTATAAAACCCGTAAATAAGCAAATTGTATGATCAACTTAGCAAATGGCCAAATATTTATTTTACAAGTGCTGTTTATATTTGCTACAGAGCCATACATTTAGTTGATATTGATGTTTCAAAGCTAGACACTTACCTTGGAAAGTAAAGTAAAAAAATTGTATCTGCATAATCAATGGGAACACACTGTATTTGAAGGACCAGTGTTGAGTTGATGAGATCTCAGACATAGTCAATAGAGAGTTAACTTCTAAAGCTGGATCTAGCAAAGCAATCTCCAGGCATTGGTCTAAAGTTTCAGACAAGACATTGTTTTATTCCGTCGTAGTGTTCGATGACGCCTTTTGTGTGGCGCATATTCAAGCCAAGATCTAACTTTACTAAAGCTCCTTAACTTATCAATGACACCGGACATGCTACTTCATACTTCTTATGTTGTCAATGTACGAGTACTACAATGACCGTGGTACTCTTGCACTGCGTATAATTTACAGGTACATCTTCTCTCGGTGTATTTGTATTAGTTTAATAGAACAGATTTAATTCTTTCGATATAATTACGAAGTAATACATTTGCTTTAGCTGTGTTCGTGAGAGAATAAGTAGTCAAGAATTGATAGAGAATGTACTTGTTCAGTTGGTCATAATTTGTCAGAAAATCCCCAGTTAACTCGATTAATATAACGTAACCCTGACAAATTTGACAATGGAACTTTTCTATCTGAAAGTTACATCTCAATTTATCTTCTTACATCAATTGCCCATATATATTAGCTTCGTGATTTTTTGTTAGTGATGATGTCACCTCTTTTAACAGACAATACAATATAAACAAAACTCAGTAATTCCAATGGCCTGCAGAACCCAGGGAAATAGGCCTTGTTAACCTTAGTATAGTTGGTAAAACTAAGTCTGTACACCAGTAATGGAGTATTCACAACGTCCTTTATCACTGACTGCAATCATTTTTCTTCAATATGATGATATTAACGATAAAAATGAAAACTATCTACCCGAGTACATGGCAATGGTAAAACTTTATTCATCATCTTTTCAACTTTGAAACATTCCAGTAACAGGGCAAACTCGGTGTCTCTGCAGTCACGCATGTCGAGCCCTCTACCATATTCTGTTCCCATGCGTCGGGTTCTATTTATCTAGATTGTGTGATCCCCAAATCCTTTGATACGAGTTCCACCGTCGCAAAGCACATCTCAGACACTGCAGTTTTGCCTTCTTTCAAAACAAGTCTCGAATGCTGAATATGCTGATGGCCATTGCTATTTGCTGTGGCCGTGTTGGCAAAGAATGCGAGATCGATGAACTATTTTGCGCAAAACAGTAAATTGAAAGGATATCTATCGGCGGCTGGGAGGCATTGGCATGCAAATTGCCCCCTTCGGAAAATGAAAGTTCAGCAGGCCGAGCCATTTGTTGTTTGTGCTTTTTGGTGGGATACCCTGCAGGTGGGCTGGCCCGGAGCGCCCGGGTCTGAAGCTCAAAATTGCTCAATTTAAAGTTTCCCGGACTGTTTGTAAATGGTGACTGGCACGCTGGGATGCACTTATCCTAGGTTTATCGCAAAATTTATGACGCAATACCGTTATTTATTGCCAAAAAATCTCGCTATTCGCAGAAATCAATAGCATGTCCACCACAATTTGCTCTCGTACTAGTATGACTGCACAACTGTCGTTTATCTTTAAAACAAATGAATTTAGTTCATCAGTGTTACACCGATGATTATTGTATTCTGAATAGAGCAATTTACGAACAAAAATTCTCATACGGTCGCCGCGTCATGTATTTTTAACAGAGTATGTCTCCCTTGACCAGTGGTTCTGGCCTAGCGGGTCCTTCTAAAACCCGCCGTCCCCGTTCGTCAACACAGGGACCTGTAACTTATTCACAAGATTTGAAGCTTCTCTGACGTCCTTTGATAGCTCTAACTCTATGGATAATGCATACTAATTATTTAATTGTAGTTGTAAGTAGGGAAATGTATGTCTTTTGAATTAGCTTATCACTTTTAACTGAATAAGTTTAGGAAGACACTGCAATCAATAAGTGCTTAATATATGTACCAAGTTGACGCCACTTTAGCGGTGTCGGATCCGCGAAACTCAAATCGTTTCACTCGGAGTGGTAGAAAATTGAAGTTCAAGAATCACTGCCTTTGACGTTGCTTTACTAAGTGGGATGGATTTCACTGAGCTTCAGCATCCAACATTATAGCAAAACTTGAATCAGTGATACTATCGAAAAAGTAGTGCCGTCAATGTGGTAGCACCTCAGCATTGCATTTTCCTCTCTTCTCTGATCTAAGGCAGGGCACTGCAACTTTTTGGACTTGGGGAAAATCTGACACTCATTTATTCTTCGTCAGACATTCCAATGGCAAATGAAAATAACCTGACGGTTAACCTTCAACAAACTTAAACACAGCTTTCACGTTGTGCTTCGTGGACATTATGCGCTGTTAGTTGAATTAGGGTAATGTCTCAATTGCCGAATGCCCATCTATTACCGAATATAGGTAGGAATCTTATTGCGTTCGGTTATAGAATGGCATTCGGTAATTGAGACATTACCCTACTGTAATTTTGACGGTTGCCACTGCATTTGAAGCTCACATTCTCGCTTATGTTAACCAAATACTGTTCAATCGTTGCAATAAATATTTTATATCAAAATTTCGGCAAAAATAAAACAATACGGTACCGTACTTATTACTAGACTATGATAATAATGTGTGGCCAAACAGACTAGTTTCCTGAATTAAGCCACTGCCGTGTATGGGGATCTGGTCTTTGCTATCTCTATCGCTGAATGAAAACCCACTATTCATCACTTAGGGTCAGTCTGCACGTTAGTTTTTGAGTATGTCCACTCTTCCACTTATCCGAATGTGTTACTCTACCCTACAGATGTCCGAGAAGTGCACTTCTTTCTGAGTTTTGTTCCACTCCACATGTGAAGGGATATCCGTAACTTGCCTAGCGACAATTGCCGTGGAAACTGAAATGAAAGCTGACATAGTAATAAAGTAAAGGTAAAGTCAACTTGACCGTACCCCCGACTGGGAAACTCACATGCACTGGTTTGTGCTGCAGATATAAACCAACAGGCCCCAGAGGAGTATACGGTTGCAGGCGACCACAGATATCTAGAGCTTTGGCAGTAGTGGCGGAAGACTCCATGCGATAATATCTGCGACCCCTGAACCCTCCCCATTGCTGGGGAAGGTCAGTAACCCGCAGCAGTATGCAGACCGGATGCTGACCGATCACATCAAGCGCGCTAAGAAAATACCCAGCTGGGAACTGGGCACGAACCAGCGACCTTGAGAGTCGAAGTCAGACGTTATAGTCTGCCGCTCCTGCGGCAACTCTATGTGGCGTACCCACAGTTGTATTTATAACCACGCTATAAAACATTCGGCAGATTGGATGAGTCAACTCATACTAAAGACCAACATGTAGACAGGCCTGCAGTGGGGTTCTCACAGTTATCAGCCGAGCTGTGCAGAGTTTGTGATAGAGCGTTGTTGTTGTCACTTGGTTTATGTTCATTTGTAATGTGAAACACATTTCTTAGGCACTTGGTAGCAGGGTACAATAACAGTAACGTGTTATCCGGCCAGACAATTAGTTTCAATTTGGAAGAGAATTAGCATGCTCTCATACTATGACGTATTTGCTTGCGGCCGAGAATCAGCGCATTTTATTGTTGACGTTTGAGAAGCGGTTGGACAGAGGAGGCGTTCCTGTTTATTATACCGTGTTGTGCTATGCTTGGTTGTAGTAGCCAGGGTATGAGAACATTAACGCAGACATGCGTTCAGTATAATTTTCAATTAAACTAGTTGAAAAAATTACATAAACTTAATACGATTGGCATTGACTTAATGAATTACCTACAGATAGTGTGGAAAATGTTTACCGCTATCCGAATAGATTTGGTATTTGTAAGTAGAAAATAGCCTGAACTCATGCCGCGGCCCTCTATGAGCCATTGCTGTTCTGTTAAAAATGTACAGATATCTAATGAAAAAAGAAAATAAAAACTGCCGAGGAAGGGACAGTGCAAGCACGATAAGTTACGGAAGACCTGCAGTGACAATGCGGCCTTAAGTTAGTAGAGGCATGGAAGATGATGGAATAGGATGGCCTCTAAATGTGTTGCCCGCTTCGACCCGCCGGCTGCCAGAGCGCTGAGTTTTATGGTTTCATGATTTTCACGGTAAATACTGTTTTGAGTAAGAGTTTTGAATTTTTGCCGTCAATAGGAGGATCAATTTGAGTTTAATACCATGTACTGAATTCAGAGAGACGACACCAACGCTCTCGTCGGAAGTTCCCAACAAGTATTATTTTATGAGGTTAATTTAGTTTGCTGTCGCTGTGCCGATACATCATTAGTTATCTATTACCTGAAACAGATAAGGCACAGTTTATGTTGCAAAAACTTTTTATCTCAATGTACATGGCGATGCAGTTCACGTCTTATACCTGGTGACAACAGCTATGCTATTTTTTGGTACCTAGCATATGCCGCCTAAACGACACCAATAAAAGCAAATAATATCAATCGGATCGAGAGTAGCCGCGACATAATTCTTTTTATAAATAAGTAGCCAGCCTCAAGGTTGTACATTTAACGGTCAATTGCTGAATCTCGTCATATCTGCTTCTTTGTAATGCCCAGCCCTGTTAGATACGTTATTTCCAGCATGATAGTACTGGAATAATAATTTATTTCAAATATCACTTCCTAGGATTTGAAGCTACATTGTATGTATGTAGATATTCTGTCGATGTTCGGTGTTGTCGACTAAATCGGTCTGGATGACGTCACAGTCCCCCCCCCCCGCTCCACCACTTCTCTAAGTATTGTCAGGCTTGCCCGTTACTGTCATAGGCCCTGGTTGGCAGAGTGTCCGAGTACACGCGTCACTGTATTGTATTCGGTTGGTTGGGTTGTTCCCAAACTACGTTGGACAGGCGCTTTCACAGCTGCCAGGTGGGATCGTAGCGACCTCCCCCTTCCTCCTCATGAGGACCATGTTATAATTTGACTTTTAGGTATATTAGCTGTTCCCTTGGCCACTTTCTCACACTCCCACTGCCCCCTTTTATTTCACCCCTGAGGTCTTGCTATTGATTCCCGGCGAGTTGTACCACCCACTGAAAGAATCCCTGCGTTACCTAACTGCATTACATGTTGCCTCATTTTACCCCGTGCCCTTGTTAGTTAGACGATCTGACGCTCTTTGCTGGTGGTCATTAGTTAAAGGCACAATCAATCTACCTAATAGTAAAATTTTAGTAAACTTAATGTTGCCACTTTAGAAGAAAAGTATGAAGCGCCGCTTAATAAGCTTTTTATGCGTCGGCAAGGCGCTCTCTTTCAGCATCCCTCACTTAGCTGCCGGAATCGGTGCCGGTCAGGGAGAGTTCTATACAGCCTTCGCTGCTTTCATTCATATTCTAAACGTCCACATCTATTTTGCAGTATTTAACATTCAGTTACCTCCGCCAAGAAGGTTATGTTTTCGTCGTGTTTGTCTGTGTGTTTGTATATGTTTGTCTCTCTGTCTGTCTGTCACCAGGATAACTCGAAAAGTTATGAACCGATTTGGATGAAATTTACAGGGATTGTTAGGTATGTTAGGAGAAACAGATGATTAACTTTTGGTGAAGATATGTCCATCCGTTTGTTTGTTTGTTTGTCTGCGTCATTATTCTCGATGCCATAACTCAAAAAGTTATGGATGGATTTTGATGAAATTAACATGAGCTGTTAGGCATATAACAAAAAGTGGATCACCAAATTTTGATAATGGTCCGTTTGTTCGTTCGTTTGTATGTCGCTGTTTTTAATTTTATGCTTGTTAGCACAATAACTCAAAAAATATAGAATGAATCTTTATGAAATTTATAGGAGTTGTTAGTAATAGTAAAAGACATGAATGACCAAATTTTGGCGCAGATCGGTTAGTTTGTTTGTATGTTTGACTCATATTTGTCATAACGTTTGTTAACAGTATAACTCAAAAAGTTATGAACGGATCTTCAAAGAAATGGAACAAGCTGTTATTAATATAAAAAAGCACAAATGATTAGATTTTGGAGTTCATGCAAAGAAAATTATGGTTTCAGAGCCAACTTGAATTTTTGCTACCGTTGGCTCACTTGGCGGAGGTATGCGCACTCAGAGTGCTCTAGTTACATATGTTCCCACTTTGCTTCATCGAACGGGTCATACAAGAGCAGCATTTTTTAATAAAACAGCATGGGGTATCATTATAGAATCGTTAACTTTTGAATCGGCGCAGAATAAGAAATCACACGACTATAATTGCAGCCAGTGAATTGATTCTTCTAACCACCGCCTGCGTCTGATAATAAGTTTACTGGACCAAGTTCATTAGCCAAGTACCGAACTGGAACTCAGCCTTTGACTTTGCCAGAGCAGTTTAGCAGGAACATATTTCAGTATTGCCTGACTCTGAACTCGAAGAGAATCAAGTTGAGCTTGTAAGCTGCCAAAAAAATCCATCCCGTTACCCGTTTGTATCACAGACGTCGCGTAGCACTCCCTGAATATGGAAGGTGAGATCTAGCGTATCTCGCCAGACAGCACTTCTCAAGTTGCTCCTTTTATCTGATGTTTGGCTGGAGCGAAACTGCCCCATTATCCATCAAGATCTTGTGTAGCTGTGATTAAGTGCCAGACTTTAGCTATTCAGCTGTCCATATAAGTTTTGGGTAATACCTTGAGTGTTCTTTAGCCTGCACTCGAGCAAGCGTCGGTGTGCTGCAGATTTCAATCGCTGTTGAGGGGTTGGCTAGCCCAGGAGCGCCAAAAAGTGCACCGCAGCCCTATTTTGTCTGACTTATCTTTCAATATACGAGCAAGTGGTTTCTCTTTAGAGCAACCATGCCCTATTGCAGCGTTTTTCTTCTGGTTTCCATTTCGTAGACTTTCTTTGCTCGAGGTCGGTGGTACTGAGACAACATGCCAGGTTTTTCTTTTCTTGAAACGATAGATGTTTCACAGATGGATTACTGTAACACACAGAATTTATGACTCGGTGTACCGGCGAGCGCACCGGCTCGGTGCATCTCTACCTCATTACTCTTAAAACAGAAGATGAATCGAGGGTCAGAAATGAATATCTTTTGATATAGTAAGTGGTCAACTGTTACGGTAGAAAATCTAATACTAAGAATGACCGTCGTGTGTTTGTAAATATATATATTTATTTATATGTTCGGTGCCACGCTCTTAACGAAATAGATAGGCGGAATTTAGCCCAGGTTGGAGGCTTTGGTTGTCCTCTCAAGCTCCATTGTAAGTGATAGGCAGAAAATAGGCCGGGTTCCAGAAGATGGCAACGTATCTTAAGCAGGGACAGTTGAAATTCCAAAAATGAAGACATCGCAGGCTTAGTCTGATTTGTACGAGTATTAGCTTCTCCATACATCGAATCTACGGTAAAGCATAAGGCGACCTTCTGTCTGAATGCCCGTCTTGCATTGCCGAAGTTGAAATCGTAGCACTGAAGGTATTTGAAGCTTCCGTTGGCACTCTCAGGCTACTTGATTCGTATTTTCTTCTCACAGATGCTTTCGTTGCATGAGCTATTCTTCCCACTTTGATGCAATTGTAAACGAAACCGACGAAACATAAGTTTTCACGGGCAGTAGACAATTATTTCTTCCAGCTTACTGTTTTCCTCTGATGAAGCAGTTTTCTCTTCATTGGTCAAAATTTGAGCACCTCAAATGAAACAGATATTTGAGGTGGAAAGACGGTTTCAATTAACGGTATCTTTGCTACGGAGCGAACACATTGAATATAAGCTGGTACTTTGTTTAAGTTTGTTGAAGTGTTCTATTGAAGACGTTGCTTCTGCTTGTCTATATAGAAGACCCAAGGATGACAGCACCGCAAAAGCCGTTCACCGACATTCACGTCAAAAGCAGTTTACTCTCCTCGTACGCCGCTCTCCTAAGCGGGCCTTCAGCTATTTTGGGAAAATGATCTTTAGTTCAGCTCCTGCGGTGTTTGACGTTCTATGTTTGGCAGCCGCGTGTCCTTTATATTATACTGACATTTTCTTTAAAGGTTTAGCTTAGATGAGTTTGTCACAAGGGAATTATTCATTCACCAAAATATGCATGTTACATCTTTTTATTGTAGATTCGACAGGATTTAGTACGATCAAACTTACAGCTCAAATATTCACGTTTTTCATTAGAAAATATTTCTAGAAACCAGAAGGTATGACCGTTACCTAAATATCAGTGGGTCCCACTTTCACCAATATTATTTACGTATGCTACATCAAGAGCAAACCTTGTTTAAGGAATCTCAAAACACGCACGTAGATGATCCGTTTATATTATTTTGCGACCAATCCAATGAAACTCGGTTTTCATCACGTGAGAGCAAACATTATATTAAATTTCCCTCGGAAACAGTAGTTAGTAATAGAGTAGCATTCTTGGACTTTTCCGTTCAACGCAGCGGCATCCTGCAGTTTTTGCAGAACTATGACATGCGCAGGGGAAGGGTTCCATTTACTGGCCTGGGCCTTAAGTATTGTAGTTCCTGTCCTCATTCCATATTAATAGCATTCAGACTCTTCTTATTCTTGCAACTGATGCTTGCTCTAACAGCAGATCACTGTACACCGAACTGAATTTTTCAAGATTACTTTTAGAGAATGCTTATCCGCTGTATTTCATCAATGGTTTAAAACGAAGAATTTAAATTGCAACTTTTCCTCCGATACTGGGGCGCTGACTTGAGAGAAGAAGCTCCTTTTCTCTCTGCCCTCCTTCGGCTATCAGTGGGACAAGTTCAAAGACGTGCTATGGTAATTTTTTTTTAAATCCACGAAACTGAAGTTGCTATATATAGCAAACAGACTTTTGAAGATAGCGTTTGATAAATAGCTTAAGATAAACAATTCGCTTTACAGTAGTTTGCTTATTTGCAACTGAACTGGAGATTACACTGATTCGAATGAAGACATACGAACACTACACACGTGAGAGTGTTCCACGACGCTACAAAGAACCGCATCGGGCATCGAGAATTTGTATCGGGCTGCTGTAGCTATTATCAGATTCGTGTTTTTGTTTGGATTCTGACAATAATATAAACGGCCTAATCGGGTTCAAGTCTGGTGAATACGCAGGACACTTCATCAAGGGCATCGTGAGCAACACAACTGCTCTGTGTGTTTCAGAGCTTTCATAGCTACATATTAAGGGCCATGGTCTAGTATGAATATCAGCGTTCTCTGCTGTGGAATTTTTCGTTCTCCAGCAGTGGGTTAAAGTTGTCCTCCAGTATGGACACAATGGCATAAGATGTTAACTTAATAACGTCTAGCAGTTCCCAAAGTCAATAATTTCTTTCCAATTATATAAGCAAAAAAAAAAAAATAATAATAAAAATGACTCCGTCTCGCTCTCTCAGGGTCTTAAGAGAATGTGCTTAGCGATGAATGAGTTTTCAGCGAAATACGCGCTCCTTAAAGGAATTGGAATTGTAAATGCTGTTAACAGCGTTGCAGCAGATTAATGCAATGAATAAACACGTCATGGACGCTTTTCTCATAGAAAGGGTCACACATCCGTGATTTATAACTTCATGGCCTAATACTTTTATTATGATTTCAATTTCCATACATAATTGTGTTCATCATGAAATCTGTTTTGATTACGCTTGTTAATGGAATTTATTTGTCCAAGTAATAAATACTTATTTTTGTATAGGTATAGTTTTTGTTAGATCTTCTTTTTAATTCCAGGCGATGTATGCAGATTGATTGCTGCTATCATCATTCAGAGTAAGACCGAAATTATGGACCCTACTTAACAAATAATGTCTTATTCCGAAAAAATTGCCTAGAGATATGACACGCAGCGTAAAAAGAAGCTGGTTGCTCTTGTACTCCCCTCTTGTTGACAGATGTTGCTGCCGATGCTGTAGGTCTACATACGCGGGTTTTCCATGAGCGCACCGAGGCGCCGAGTGTTGGAGTAGCTGGGTAGTACTTCCAGGACAGTTTGCTTTTTAACTACACTTTCGTATAATGCAATAATAAGCACACGTGCACAGCAATTATCCCATTCCACTACAAAGCTTTCCGATACTAAGTTCGGCCGCTCCGTCATACAGTTTATTACCTAGCGAACGTTAGAGCCGCTCTTCATTAATAAAATGAAACTGAGCGTCTGCGATATGCAGTCGTCAGACTCCGAACCTTAATTGGAAGATAGCTCCGATTAGAGAAATATACTTTAACCCGTAGCTTGAATAGCAGCTAATGTTGTGCAACCAGTGTCTTATTATTATTATTTTTTAAGCTGTTGAAATTGACTAATAGAGTTGAAACGTCCAAACTTGAACAGGCATGTACTTTAGACAGACGGCCAGTGCTCGATTTGAAACTAACATTCTTTGAGTTTACTACATGCACAGTGGCCAGAATGTTACATTGTGATGACTTCCATTCGCGTTTGTAGTATGGACACTGGTCGTGCCAGAATTTGTTCAATGACGGGGTTCACTAGGTAACGGCGTGATACGATCGGTAACGGGGGGCTATTGTTTGCAGAAGTGCTCGGGTGCAAGTGCTACACTTTCGCAGAACAGAGAAAATTACAGGAAGCGCGCAGTCGCTGCTATTCACTTCAGCGCCAAGAAATCTACGCTTTGTAAACACGAAGTGTGCCGCTTCGCCTTTACCAACTTTCACAACAGAACTAGATATTCATGTATTTGGTGCCGCGCTGTTAGAACATGCAGAAATTTATAGTAAAGTTTAACGACAGAATTTTTATCTTTGACTCTAACATACCATTAACTTTTTATAAAAATAACCTCGAAATGTAGTATCTTGGTGAGGGTCCAGATATATTATTTATGGGAAGTAAGTAATGTTAGGGTAGAATTTAATTCTTCCTCATATATACATGATATGTTCGTTAATCTATGAAAGTAGTGGCCTCCAGTACCTTTGGCGGGTTACTGAAATCACCTGCACAGTATGGAGTTTGGCCATGAAGTACCATTTTTTTATTTTATATTATTAGCAATCATCATTATGGATATCAACAAAGCCTATCCTTTTCAAGTTTGAAAAACTTGGAAAACGAGAAACCATGACAGCACAGCGTATTCATCATGTCTTTCAAACGTGCATCTTCAATTTTAGACAACGGTTAAGCCACACTGGTTATTGAAAACTGTGTTTCGTTTTCTACTTAAATTGCATCTCACTTCATTTAAAAAACCCACAAGGCAGAAGTCGTGCGTGCAGCAGTTTTGCTAAAAAAAAAAAAAAAACACCTGAAGCACTGCGGTGTTCGTGCCGGTGAGTGGCCTTGCACTGTAGCCATTCACTCACAATGACACAGAACAATATCTGACCACGGCAGTCCAGGCTGTAGAGATCCTAGCACAGTAATTGACATTGAAGGTAAGTGTGACGTGACACTCGGCGCTGCTGTGGCATGCAACGTGTTGTGCACACCGTATCGATTGAGAGCTCCCTTGGGGAACGTGACGGGTCGACTTGATATACTTCCTTGGCCAACCGCTGTCACTTGAACGACCCGCAGGTGTGGGCTATTGAGCGTCATGCGTTCGTCATAAATGTCAACCGCTGCCATCGAAACGAACTGCCGGTGTAGTCTTTGAGCATCATTAAGTAGTCACAATGTTCATAGATACAGTAGCGAGCATAATTAAGGGACAAAAATAAAAAAAAAATCATATCTCAAAAACTGTAAAGGGTTCCATGCTGGCATTTTAACACAAAAGACGTATTGGGATACCTAATAATATGCTAAGAATTTATTACGATCTGAAAGATAAGAAAACAGCTATGTATATATAACTTATAATAATGAATTTATTGTGAGCAGAATTAAGGGACACTTTTCAAATATTGTAATTTGAATCTTCAGTAACCCCATTTTCTTGTGTTTCCGAAAAAAGAAGAAGACTGCCTACGTCATATGTAAACATTGCATTGCCATATTGTACAGGGGAATAACATTCTGCGCAGAAAAAAAAAATGCCGCAAGAAAGAATATAACTGTAGACCTCACAGTAGCCCCAATCACGACCATGTTGTTCAGAGCGGGCAAGTCGCTTATTCGCAGCTGCATGGGTCGCATTCCAGCGCAGCCCGAGCAGCGTCTGTTGACAAACTCCTCGACACTTGTTGTCTATTGTTCCAGGGACCTGTCAGCATAGGCAACCTTGCTTTGTATCCAGTGCTTGTCTCCTTGGGATATTAGCAATCGTGTTCACAGCCAGTGTCATTTAAGGGAGAAGTATACAGCTCTGCCCATCAGTCCTATTGGGCTTTCGTTTGTGAGTTCTGTATTGTGCCTAGTTTCCCTGAGGATTAGTCGATGGCCAGTGTTCATCAGTTTTAGTTAGATTTGTAGTCTATTTTTTTTTTTTTTGCAATGCCCGTTCTCGTGTTTCTGGTGATTACAGTTTGAGCATCGGTCATGGAAGTTTTGTATTGCATCATTTTTTTGTGAAGTACTCGTCTTACCCGAAGGTCTATCGTGCCATGAAGCAGCATCTTGGACTGAAATCGCCATCACTAATTTTAGGAGAGCACCAGCAGTTTTTCGAGTAAATAGCAATTATCTGTAGATCGTGTAGTATATGAGCGGCGTCTTTATTGTTAGGTAGCTTGCTGCGTCTTGCTGGCGCTCCTTCTGCAAAGTAATGTGTGACAACCCACCTTTGAAAGTTTTGCATAGCACGCACGCAGTCGATCTTCAGGCGCTCTTAAAACCACTTCCGAAGGTTATTTCCGCAATCGTTGTAACGCTCCTCAGAAACGAGCAATGTTTCGGTTACTAGCTGGACCCGTGAAAATTCCACTGTTGATAAATGTTGTCACTTTTTAAAATGAACCAGACCTACGCTAGGCTATTAAAACTCAAATTAGTTTTAATCTAATGCAGCCCTTGTAACGGAACCCACACCGTCTAAGTTAACGCCAGTCACTTAACCCTGACGAACTCCGTCTAACTCAACAACGTCCGTCTACCTTAACATATATCGTCTAAGCTAACACCAGTGATACATCCAATGGCCAATGTGAGTTTTAAAACATGTCGTACCTCCTATCCCCCACATCTCCTCAACGAACTTCATCTAGCGGAACGGTTGTCATTTAACGTGCTGCACTTCCTCTAACCTAACTATCCTATCTAATCTAGCGAACTTGTGCAGTACGCTATCTAGCATAACACTCTGCAGCTAACGTAACTCACGAAATCTAAGGTAACTCACCTCATCTAATATAATACCGCTCATCTAACTCAACGCACCTAATCTAACTTAACGCACAACATCCAACCCAACGTACCTCATCTAACCCAACGCATCTCATCTAACCCAACGCACTTCATCTAACCCAACGCACCTCCTCTAACCTAACGCATTTCATCTAACCCAAGGGTTGCGTTTGGTGCACTAGTAATAATAATCATAATCTAACGCTCTTCCTCCGACCTAAAGCTCCTCATCCAACCCAAAGCACCTCCTGCAACCAATCAGTCGTCACCTATCACTGCTTTATCTAACTCCACGCCCCTCAGCGAAACTATCACTCCTCACGCAGCCCAACGGTTATCATTTAACATAACACTACTCATGTAGCGAAATACAATTCAAATATACGACAGTCCACAAATTTGATAAAAATCTTAACGTTTCGGGAAATATCAGATTCCCATCATCAGAAGGTCGAATAAAATGCTAGAATGTAAAGGAATGATTAAAAACGAAAGCTTACTACGTATGGATTAAGGGCAGTGTTTGCTTGGAGAGAACCAAAGGCAAATGACAGCAGCGCGCAACGGGGGTCCCTATATAAGTGACGGATGGCATGGGATGCGGAGGGAAGCGGGCAAGCACAGTCGGAGGCAAGAGTGTCAATCATGGATCGTGACGAGAGGCACGGCTGAAGACATTATGTTGAGGTTAAGTTTGACTTTATGAATATATAGTGATTCCAGGGTTCTGAGTTCTATTGGGTTAGAATAAGCTATTATAGAGAAGTCTTTCCTGCTAATGGGATGGTTGTTTTGTTCTGCATGGAGACGGGGAGCTGAATGAGCAGGTTTTGCTACCGGTAAACCAGTTCTGCTTGATATACCTAAATGTTGGTCAACGCGGGCTTTGAAATGCTGTCCAGTGCTGCCGTAGTACAGAGCTGAGCAGCTCGTGCAAGAAAAGGCGTAAGCAACACTGGACCGGAGGTTTGTGGGAGGCTTATCTTTGAATTTAAAATAGGATCCTAACGTAAACGTATTTTTGTAAGAAAACCCAAAGTTTATGTGCGGGTAGGCCTCTGAAGGGGAATCTGATATTTCCCGAAACGTTAAGATTTTTATCAAATTTGTCGACTGTCGTATATTTGTTTTATAATATTAGCTCTAGTTCAAGAAATACAATTCATTTAATCTAACGCTCATCATCCACCGTAGCGATTCTCATTTAACCTCACGCTCGTCACCTAACCTAACATTCCTCTGTCAATCTCACGCGTTCGTCGAACTAATATTCCTCATCTACTTTAACGCTCACAGCTCACAATCCAGTCTAACACAACTCGGTCTAACTCACCGCTCCTCAGCTAACTTTAAGTTCTTCATTTAACCCAACAGTCATCAGTTTACCTTGCGAACTTGATGTTCGTGCAGCGCCATCGATTCACATTTTTTTCAATCGTAGTAGCTCATCATTTATGACTGCGTTTCTCAAATCTTCGCTTACTTTCAATGTCTCATAAATTTGCTCTTCTCTTTCCATAACTGTTTTCATTCATTCGGTCGCGAGAGCTATGGAAGTTCTTCGGTAGTCACTTGTTAGCTTCGCCAAGGAGGTTGTATTTTTGTGAAAATTTTTCTATCTCTCATTAAGATAAGCAAAAAAGATTTTGAAAATTCATATCAAATTTACAGGACGTGTTTGGCATGTGGGTTGAAAGTTGGAACAGATGATTAAATTTCGGTGAAGATCCGTCCGGTTGCATATTTTTTCCTGGTAAAATTACTGCAACATTTAGGACTAAATCTGCATGAAACTTTGAGTAATTTTTGGGAATATTACGAACAACAACTGACCGAATTTTTGTGATCAGTGAGTTCATTTGCCTGTTTGTTTTGATTTTTGTTTTTTATGTCTATCGGAATATAACTTGAAAAGTTATGTACAGATTAGTGGCCAGAGCCGTCATTGCAAATGACGGCAAAATATTAGCATTTTACGGAAACCCCCGTTGTCTCTTGTGGATTTAACTTTTCACACAGCTTCTTAAATGAAAAGTCAGCATGCTTCCTCAAAAGTTGGATATCTATTACACGGTGCAGTCCAGTCGCATCTCCCATCGCGCCTTTGAACAGCTCGCTATGCGGCCGAGCTCAGCCCCCTCTGCTAGCTGGTTCACGAGGGCTACCCCCGTATCCAAAATAATCGTCTTTTGCACTAGAATTTCTTCTTATCTTTCCCCATAGAGTGTGATGGGAAAGATGTAAATATATTATAAATAAACAAAAACACGTTAATTATTGAATAGTACCGATAATCATCAAATTCACGGAGATTTGTTACAAACGTTAGAAGGTAAAGATGACTAAATTTTGGTGATGATCAGTTTGTTCGTATGTGTGTTAGATTTTATGTTTTAGTATTTGCTAACGGATCTCCAACAAAATCATAGGAACTGTCAATAATGTTAGGAGACGTAAATGACCAGATTTTGGACATGATCAAAATAAGTAATGCATTCAGGACCAACTTAAACTTTTCATCAACTTTACAATGCTTGGCAGATCTATTTGTGCTCAGAATCTGCTAATTTTTTCCTTGTTCATGTATGCGTTCACACACACACGTGACCAATTTATTAGTAAATGGCTGTTGTTAAATTTTGCAAGCTCTCTCTTACTTGACATCTTACCGCTACTTTTCTTTGATAGAGCTGTATCCTCGCCCAATTTCTTTGCACGTGGACAGCTAATAATTAACTAATGATATAGCTAGGCATTCCATTAGTATTTTAGTGGGAAAACATGCGCGTTATTTATATATTTATATATTTCCTGTCACGATCTATGGGGATAAGATAGGAGAAAATTCAGATTTCAAATGCGAAAGAAAGTGGGGTACCTTGCAATCTTTTTCTTCAAAGAATAAAAAGAAACACAAAGGTTGCGATTAAAAGCATCTATTTAGAGCATTCAGACCAGACTGGTTTCGAATATACTTTCATTATCAATGAATGCGTCTGAAAATAAAGAAAAATATTGCCGTAAAATATTATCTATCGTTCAGAAAATTCTTA
>LQNS02278087.1:1828269-1840474 GCA_001587735.2 Parhyale hawaiensis
ACAAAGGAAAGTCATGGTCGAATAACCAAGTTTCCTGGAGACAAAGAATATCTACTTCAGCCAGTAGGTCTGCCACAACAGCACTAGCACTTCTGTATCCTCGACAGTTAAATGTGCAAACACTTAAGCTTCTGTCATCGTTAGCCATTGTTATTCGATATTAGTGTAGGAAAAGTCAGAAAGGACTTATTACCCAACGTCCTAATGATCTAACAACGTTAAACGTTGTTAGATCATTAGGCTAAATAAGCAAGGTCTTTCACAGAATGCAATCACAGCTGAGGTCAAACACAGTAGAAAGTGATTTTTAACATATTGCAAGACCTTGACAGTTGTGCAACAGCAAAATCCATCAGTAGACAAATAATAATTCACGAGACTCTGTAGGGTTGTCCCCGAATTATGGAACAATTTTAGGCACAAATTACGGCACTCACTGCTGCCAATTACAATACAGTCACCATAAAAGAATACCAAAACAAAAGGAGTTGGAAATTAAGAAGCATCTACAGAAGCCTCATGTGCTTCCACACGCAGAGTAAACAGTTCAAAGTGTATTCTCGGGAGCACCAAATATGGGCATTGAAAAGTGGAAAAAAGTTTTCTTCTCTGAAGGGGAAAAAACAATCTAGGCGGGCCAGATAACTCCAACGTTACGCGCAAGACAAAGTGTTAGTCCCTGAAACATTGCATTTTCTACTCGGTACAGCGCGGAGATTCCGTCATAGTGTTTGGTGTCCTTTCTTCTAAAGGCGCAGTGGAAGCCAAAGTTGTGCAGGGAAGTCAAAGAGCAGCTGGTAATATGGACATGTTGCACAGTATATTCATTAAGACGGAGGGCCATCGAATGTCTGGTGATGGATGGGCTTTTCAAACAGAATCATGTTACGATCCACAATTTCCGCCCGATAAAGGTTTCTTTCAGGAGAATGATGTCATTTTTTTCTTACTCTAGCTTGTTCCCCAAATTTTAGTCCAGTAGAGAACTTATGGAGTATCTGCAGCTGTCAAAAACAATTTGAGAAAGTAATCTTCGTGCGGCCATCTTCACCGCTTGGACTAATCTTCCCCTAACCCGCTTAAAAAGATCATTCCAAACATACTGCAAAAATTTCTAAGCTTACACAAAAAAGGAGAGGCGTGATGCATTAAGTGCTAAGTTCTTATTTTGTTAACTAAACATCGTTCTCAAAACTCCTTCAGTTTTTGACTTACTGGTCGTAAATTTTTGACTAGCTTGAAAGCACCCGAGCTACTTAAAGTGTGTCTTTCTACTTAATTCGATTATAAAGAATTTGTTCCTTTCTTCATCCTCTTTCTTTGCCAATGGATAAACGATAGTCTGCAAAGTTTTAAGGTCTATCCATGCACAATAATTATTACTCAGTTTTCAACTGGTCCTAAGCTTATGACCAGGAGCGTATGTATGGAACTAGGGTCACAACACGGGAGTTCACATTAGCTATAAATATCCTATAAACCAACTGTAAATGATTTCCTTGTAATATTTGCACGGCACGAAAGATTTTTTTTATGGCCGTGTTGCTGGCACATAGAGCAAATTCCGCAGCAGACCTCGCCGTAAACACAATGCACGAGTTATGAGAGCGATGTTCTCTTATCATAGCAGGGAAATATTCATAACCGCGATGCACATTGCGACCACGCGACGGTGCAAAAAAACATAAGAGTCGAAGCGCTGTAGGTTGTGCGATATTATTCTCAGAACGTGAAGTGGCGAAGCTCATATTAAATCCGCTTATTCAGCATGGAATATATAAGTATGCGTCGAGCTTTCAGCATGGAGGGAGTTATTGAAGCGGCTTTAGCTGCAAGAAATACCGTAGTATGTGTCTTCTCTTGCGAGGGGTTCCAGGCAATATTAATAACAATTGCTTTCAAACTGAGCAAGTGACTACTTGGCTTAATAGTCAGATGGTTATTTGCGATAAAGAAAATAATTTTTGTAAGTGATGGCCGTGACATATCTTCTGCGACTGTTTCGAGGCAGTCATAGAAACGTATGACAAGCGTGTTTTACGGCTTGAGTACCTTAATATTACATTGATTTTTTTTTTCGGGGAGAGTGGGGTGTGGAGGCGGAACGGATAACCAGTGCTTGTTTAGTTATTATAAATTCTCAGTTTAACAGTTGCATGCAATTTTTGTCTGAATTGTTTGATTTATTGCATGCTATGTCCAGTCTACCATACACAACGGCTCCTTAGGAATGCAACACAAAACAGCCTCATAATAAATACAATAAATAACACCATGGCACCATGACAATATGGTACAAAGCTGCACCTCAGTAACAGAGTACAGTATATATGTATAAGTATCGATGGCTGACAGCTTTAACGAGTCTTCCCAACTGACAGCGGTTCGGGTGCGAAGTAGCCGCAGCTGCTGTTACAACCAGACGAAACTGAGGCAGATTCGTCCTCGGCTGCCTAACTTTACACGCGGTGTATGCATTTCGCCTCTGCTCGCGCGACGCTTGCTGTCATTCTGCAAAATTATCGTCACAGTTCTATTGTGCTTGGCACGGCTTCCAAATTTAAATTTAAGTCTATGTTATCTAGTCTATAAAGGTAAAGTCAACTTGACCGTACCCCCAACTGGGAAAGCCGCATGCACTGGTTTGTGCTGCAGATATAGACCAACAGGCCCCAGAGGAGCATACGGCTGCAGTCGACCATAGATGTCGAGAGCTATGGAGCCAGTGGCGGAAAACTCCATGCGACAATATCTGCGACCCCCCAACCCTCCCCATTGCTGGGAAAGGTCAGTAACCCGCAGCAGTATGCAGACCGGATGCTGACCGATCGCATCAAGCGCGCTAAGAAAATACTGAGCTGAGAACTGGGCACGAACCAGCGGCCTTGAGAGTGGAAGTCAGACGCTATAGTCTGCTTCAGTTTCTGCTATACAATTGACCTGACGCTCAATTGGTCGTTAGTGTCTTAGCCGTTCAAACAGTTAGAGAAAAAAAAACTCTTGAAGTTTAAACTGCTATCCTAAAGTTTAGCTAACGGTATACAGAATATGTGTTACAGCATGTAAAATATTTGTTTACTTGCCTGAAAAGGTAAGCAACTTTCTTGTGTAAGCAGCTACTGTCAGTGCTACTTGCAGACCTAGTGATTCGCAATTTCTTCCTGCGTTCTTTCTGTTAATGGGAACAGATCTATTAGAATTGTCAAGCGGCACAAACGACGAAATTCCGGGGATGAGAAAAGGAAGTGCTAGTTTCAGGACTTATATATTTGAATTTTCTGTTAACTTGTCTTGCCTGGCAGAGGAATGCTCTCTCAGAGGGCTTCTCTAGCTTTAACTTTTTGTTGATCAGTGTAAAAAAAAATTTTCTTTGGTTTTTAATTTTTGAAATGGTCTACCTCGCACATGGGACTACAGCTTAGATTTATAAAATTAGATCAAGTTTTCCTTGGCTTTTTGCTGGTGTATTAGTTTTTGCATTGCAGTTCCGATAAGACTACGCGCGAGTTATGTGTCATCGAGGCTCGTGTTGTTACACTTCATTACAAAAAAATCAACTGTTTTTATTGTTTTTTTGTTCTGTACAGTCGCCCAGAATTATTTCATATCCTAAATTTAAACTTCCGTGTATACAAGAGACATATCGGGCAAACGGCATCGTTACAGGCTGAACGCCATTATTAGTCGTATTGCAGACTACCATCGAATATGCACAGTGTAATTACCTCCGCCAAGGAGGTTATGTTTTCTTCGTGTTTGTGTGTCTATCTGTCACCAAGGTTACTCAAAAACTTATGAACCGATTTTGACAGGGTTTGTTAGGTATGTTAGGAGGAACAGATGATTAACTTTTGGTGAAGATATGTCCATCCGTGTGTTTGTTTGTTTGTCTGCCTCATTTTTCTTAACTCAAAAAGTTATGGATGGATTTTTATGAAATTATTATGAGTTGTTACGTATATAACCAAGAGTAAATGACCAAATTTTGGTAATGGTCCGTTTGTTCGTTATTGGTTCGTTTGTCACTGTTTTTAATTTCATGTTTGTTAGCACAATAACTAAAAAAATAGTGAATGGATCTTTATGAAATTCATAGAATTTGTTAGTAATGTTAAAAGACATAAATGATTAAAATTGGTGCAGATCGGTTTGTTCGTTTGTATGTTTGTCACAACGTTTGTTAGCAGTATAACTCAAAAAGTTATGAATGGATCGTCAAGAAAGTTGCACAAGCTATTATTATTATCAAAAGGCACAAATGATTAGATTTTGGAGTTTATGCAGAGGAAATTATGGTTTCAGAGCTAATTTGAATTTTTTACTACCGTTGCCTCGCTAAGCGGGGGTATGCGCTCTCAGAGTGCTCTAGTTGTTATCTAGGTTTTTGCCGTTCTGAGGCTGTTGCAAGGCAAGTTGCAACCTGTTGAGTTCGCTTTCACAGCCACAGGCGTGAAGGACTGAACTGTCTTTTGTCTCAGCCAAGCAATTCCGTATTACGACGAAACTAGTGACGAGCTTTGATTCTGTGATAAACTTATTGCTCAGAGTGTGGCATATAAGGCACACTCGGAGACCGTAGGCACCCCTGCAATTGACTTCCATAACCATTGCTGGTGTGAGCCTAACAGTCACAACTGACGTGAATTAATCGTGACGCCCATTCGGAACTTTGCTCACATGTTCCTATCTTTTGATCAAAACATTCACCACGAGCCAAAGTGTATTGCCCGAGACAAAGAGATCTGTTCTCACCTTTCATTTGATGAAAGGCAAAGCCAAAGTTTTTAATGTGCAGAAAGCTTCCCCTAATTCACGCTCGAGTGTGTTATCTGCGTCACAGAATGTGATATCGGCTAGATTGAGTTACTACACTGTGACATTAACAGCCTGTACTTATGAAGGCGACCTCCTGTACTTTACCTATGACTGGCGGCACTGGGTATCACCCCTCGTTATTCCGCCACTCAATCGCGTCTACATCTTGTTCAAGTACCGCAGTGGCACTAAACCTTCCATTGTTAAGCCTCAATCTTTTACATACAAACTTTGATAATTTTGGACTGCTATATCGTCCCAGTGCCGTAATTGGATCTGGAAACATATTGAGTGTCTCACAAGTGTTCATTTATTCGTACTTTATGCCCTTGTTCGTTTTCTATGAAATCAGCCAATTTTGTACCGATTCATGAAAGCGAAGAGGTTATTTTATTGAGCTGGGAGATTATTCTAGTTTGCATGGCTTTTTTTTCTTTTGTTTGTATTTCAATGTACTTTACTAACATTTGTGTAGCATACATGACATGGAAGCTTTTTTACTAAGTTGTGCACTGAAACTGCTCCTCGATTACAGTAATGTCCTGCAACAGATTGCTCTTAGTGAGCATTTAGTGCTCTGCTCTCGTCCACCTTTTAGCATTAAATGACACTAAGCGCTGCATGGTCGAATACCTACTTTGGCAAGCGAGCTCTTGCAGCGCTTGATGGCCTTACTCAGCATTTGATATCTGCACCGCTGTTCAGGG
The DNA here is from genome assembly GCA_001587735.2 of Parhyale hawaiensis. NCBI lineage: Eukaryota > Metazoa > Arthropoda > Malacostraca > Amphipoda > Hyalidae > Parhyale > Parhyale hawaiensis. Next base: position 1,833,792 of record LQNS02278087.1, read on the forward strand.
TTACTACCTTTTCTTAGAACTGAGAGGGTCGCAGGTCATTGCATAATAGCCTTCCAACGATTGCAGCGAAGATTTCTTGATGATTATGTGGTCGACTACAGCCGTACACGCCTCTGGGGTAAGTCGGCTTCTATGTATCTGCAGGACGGACCGGTGTGCGTAGGTTTTCAGTAACAGGTGCGGTCAAGTTGATTTTTCCTTTACAAGCTCAGCTTTAGTTCTCACAGTAAGAAGAGAGGTTCATAAAGCATCTACAGGTATTTTATTCGATATGACTTAGTAGCTATTCCTACCGAAAACCCGACAGCCTGCATTTTACTAAATTTGTTACTGATTCTACCATAGATTTTATACAAAAATTGATACATAACTTTGTTGTTAACTTAAAACCGCGCTTATCTTTCAACTATAACACTGCGCTTGTTGGGAAACAAAACGAGACTATTCGTTGACTAACTAACTAATTGCAAAAGTTTGTAAAACACTGGAGACGCAGCTTCAATGAATAAGCTGTTTTACAATTTAATTGTTACATTTCCATGCCAGGATTTATCGTCTCATTCCATGAATTGCTCCAAAATATGCTCTGGTTATGGGGTGTAAAATCCTTTGAAATTATATTTTTATTCAACAATCGTCGTGTTTATGACATGTGCATGTTGTTGATGCTATATATAAGTGCACTCCCAACTCGTATTCCAGTCATTTACATACACTTTTCTCCATCTGATATTATGTCGGCTTTTAGTTTACTGAATAGTCATAATCTACCAGCTTCCAAAAGTACACAGGCCTAATCCTTCGGTGATATTTTATATTTTAATCATGCACATATTGTGCTGCAGTTTAGTTAGCGCGATTACATGCTAAGTTTAGATATCTTGTTTTATATTTCTTTAAAATAGTGAAACTTTAACGACTTATGTTGTGCTGTCGTAGGTCTTGTACTGGAGATTACCACCACCTTAGCTTGCTTAGATATACAAAAAATAAATGTTATCTAAACATTATAATTTTCACCTGCGAGATACGCAAAGAGCGGTGATAAATGTTTCGTTCGAGATTTAAGTATCTATAAATATCTTTGTTTTTCTGTCCACCCAATGGAGGAGAAGGAGTTGAGCAATGTTTCTTAATATATATTTTTTTTGCAAGGAGTCAGGTGGGCTGACCTAGATGTGCATCATGCCAAAACTCTAGAGTAAGCTGGCCATCTGATATGACGGCATTGATTTTGTTTTTTGTCCGCCCAAAAAGAGACAGAAGAAGTTAACTCAAAATAATATATTTTTTTCAGGCAGTCAGGAGGGTTGAAAGAGATGTGATAGATGTAAAAAAAAACTAGAGTTAGTTGACCATCAAGAAATGACGGCGTTTAATGTGCGTCTACCGCTGGTGATGGTCGTACTCCACGATGCGTACTAATTTTAATTTATAACCTTGGAAATCACTCTGAAAACGCATACCTCTGCCAACCATTGAAATGTTAATGCAAAAATCATATTGTTCCTGGAACCACTATTTCTTTTTCTATCATCACCAAATTTGATAACTTGTACTTTTTGATATTAATTATAGTTTTTGCAATTTTCTTCAAGATCCACACGTAGTATTTTGAGTACTATCCCGACATACCCTAAGACAAACATATTGTCAAACACACTAAGACACCCTCCAATTATCACTAAAATTTGATCATTTGTACCTTTCAAATTTTTAACAATTATTACAAATTTAATGAACATCCGTCCAAAGCTTTTTGTGTAATGTTTTTCCAAGCAATTGGCAAGTGTTATTCAGACTCACAAACAGATGAACAGATCATCACAAAAATTTTGTCACCTGTGTCTTCTAACAATTCTCACAATTCCTCTTAATTTAATTTCATAAAGATCCGTTCATAATGTTTTGGATCAAGTTGCTGACAATCGTAATATAAAGATATAGACAAAAATACAAATGGATTATGAGATCTTCACAGCAGTTCTTTTCATTAGTTCTTCATAACGTTCCAAACAAATCGAGCTAATTTAATGAAGATCCAACCCTAACTTTTTGAGTATTGCTACCAAGAAATTAGTGACAAACAAACGGTTAAACAGATCTTCACCATAAGTTAATCATCTGTTCCTCCGAACACGCCCAACAATTCCTGAAAAGTTTGTAAAAATCCGTCAATAACTTACTGAATTATCTTGGTAAGCGATAGACAGACGAATAGGCAGACAGACATATAAACAAACAGAAAAACTCGGCAGAACAGACATGGCAGAGGTAATTAATAAAAACATTTTGACATGCAAGTCATGCAACATGTTGAAAACTCTATATTGTGCTAACTTGTAGCTTCCGTAAAATAGCAAAAAGGAAATAATAATGGGCGTACGGAATGGATTTACCAGCACAGTGTCACGCTTGCACACTACACTGCATTAAAAGTTTAGAACTGCGGTGAGCTGGGAGAAAATTTCTTCCTCTCCGTAAATCTCCCTGCAGCAGCGGCAGGGATCAGCCAAGTTAATTCCCAAATGAAAGAAAAAGCCCCAAACTTCGATTGCAGCCGCGAGTGGCTCCTGCCTCCCAAGAAAAAGAATAACGGTCTAAGTAGCGCCTGCTTCCGTAAAGATAAGCTCTAGCTAGATTATGGAAAGGGTCCCCCTCGACATCGACCTGTGGGGCGTTTGATGTTGTGCTGGCACGTCAGAGTCAATGCACTTCTGCACGGGCTGGAGGTACTTCACGAGTGGTGTTTGACACAGTTTTCGTTGTTGCAAGTGCGGCGTATTTGGCAGATCACACCATGGAGAGTGCAGTAGACGACTACTTTTAAAGGTAAGCATTATGTTTATTACCTCCGCCAAGAGATCATGCCTTCGCCAAGATGTGATTGTTGTTATCCTTTTTGTCTGTCTCTTAGCAAGATGACTCGCAATGTTATTCGCGCATCTTTATGAAACTTACAGGGACTGCTAAGCATGTCACGAGCAACAGATTTTGGTGAAAATCCGGAAGAAATCTTGCATTCTGGACCATCTTCATTGCGTTGCATGACTGAAGTCTCTGCTTTTGAAGTGTCGCTCTTGTTACCTTCGCCAAGGTTGATATGTTTCCATCGAGTTTGGCTGTGCGTCTCTCTTGCTGTTTGTCGCTCTGTGTGTCACCAAGACAACTCAAAAAGTTATGGATGGAACTTGTCACAATTTGCAGGGATTGTTGAGTATGTTCGGAGGAACAGATGATTAACTTTTGATGAAGATCCATTAAACCGTTGGTTTGTCTCCCTTTTTCTTAATGCCAAACTCAAACTGTTATGAACGGATTTATATGAAATTCTCAGGAGGTGTTACGTTTAATACGAAGAGTAAATGACCGGATTTGTGTGACAATCTGTTTATTCGTTTGTTTCTTTCTGTGTTTGGTGTTATTCTTGTTAGCAAAATAACTCAAAAAGTTATCAACGAATTCTTCTGATACTTACAGAAATTGTCAGTAATGTTGAGAGATATAAACGATAAAGTTTTGGTGATGATCTTTTGGTCTATTTGTGTATTTGACTAATGCTTGTCAGAAGTTTATAGCAGTATAATTCAAAAATGTTATTAAGAAATCTTCAATAAAATTACAGAAGCCGTTATTACTGTCAGATGAAGCAACTGATTATATTTTGGTGTTGATACCAAAATCACTACTGTTCGTTACCGTTGCCTTGGTTGGCGGAGTTGTGCGCCGGAGAGAACTCACACGAGCAAGGAAAGGATACTCCGTCATTGCTATCAGCACTGACCCTCCCGGTATCGTTGAGAAGTGTAGTGTAATTCGATATCGTTCTTGTGTCTGCTGCCCGCTTCCACAAAATATAATAATAATGTAATAAGCTCATTTATTTCGTTTGACCCCTTCTGTGGAATCCAATAAGAATTATTTCAGTCGATCAAATACACTAGTAGTTTAAAAGACATTGGACAGCTATTTGTAGATAACAACGCATGAGGCAAAATTAAAACTTGTCACTACTCTCTAATACCTGGCAGAGTGTGCTTGTATAGTCACTGTGTTGGATTTGGCTGTGGTTAAGTAGTATCTTTTACACAAATCAATGGAGCCTAAGCGCAAGAGCACCGATATCACCTTCGACATGAAGTTCCTCATCTTTCCCGAACTAAAGAGCACCTGGACTGCATCTTGTCTGAGCTGAAAAAACTTCAGAATCTCCGCCATGTGCACAAAGGATTCTATGTTGTTAGAGTATAACGGAGCAGATCTTGCTCGAGCTTGAAGGCACTGTATTTAGTCCCAGCGCAACGACGCTAATGCTTTAATACAGCCTAGAAACACGTGTAATTGTCCCAGTTCAAATCGACCGGTACACATGTATTTTGTATGAACAATGCCGTCTGTATTATATCAGAATTGAAATTGGCATATAGCTTCTCCCAGCAGAAATGCATTTCTACTAGTACTTTGTCCGAGGGTAAATACGCTTATATTTTTTCCCTACTTGCAAGCGCCCGTAGTTTATCTCGGCGCAAAGGCGTCTGTATTTCTTTACCGTTCGAATTTACCGTGGCAGCGCCAAGTCGATACATCAGAAATAAGCCGAATTATTAGGAAGCGGTCACGGCCAGGATTTTGGTGGATAATTCTGTGCGACGAAGCTGCCTTTTTTAGAACGACGGTGAGGCGCTGCAGAGAAGAAAATTCCTAAAGCATTCACTTCTTTTCCTTATTTTGGCTTATGCGATTTTAATACACTGCGCTGTTTGGGCGAAGCCTGTGTACTATTATACTAAAGCAATATTTACTTAGATCAGGTAATTAAATGATAAAAAACACTGTACATCTCTACCAAACCGGGATTATATAAATGCAGTACATAGGTATACATACACGTAGAACCTGCATTGGCCGTTATTATACGATAGAATTGAATTTTGAGGTATATTTAGGCAATTTTTTTTGTGGATAATTTATTGCCCGCTGTCGTTTACAATTGAACACAAAGCTATAGCTAGAAACAGACGCACAACGTGTATGTTTTATCTTTCAACTCCATAAGTAAAGCTTCTACCTTGTTATCTTCTCGCTCACCTTGAAATTGGTCACCCCTTTCAATTCAATTTCTGCTGATGGCATGACGAACTTTTCCCATTATAAACTCTTTTCTACTGCCGATGCCGTACTATTTATTACTCCACCGTGTTACTCGTTCCTGATTTCATGTTCTTTAGCATTTCTCCAGTTTGATTTCTTCCTAGTTGACAATACTGAACAACGTTCACTTTTCCTACTCTTTTTTTTTTCTTCACTAAATTTTGATCTGCATGAAAATAGCAGTAATGCCTACTCCAGATACAAGGATGAAAATTTCCGTTGAATTCGATCTATTCATCTTCACATGTGTTGTGTTGCTTCACTGTTAAGCGTAATTAAAGTCAGCACTCAGCCATTAGATGACATGAATGTTACTTTTCCGGTATAGATTTGGTTACCCTGAGTTTTTACGTCGTTAAACTGATGCTAAAGCTGGCAATTTCAGTGCATACTGCGCATCATATTCAGCACTAAAAGCATCGATAATAATAAGGTATTAGCAAATTTCTCTCTGTTACTTATTTCTGACCGCCAAATATACTGATATAAATGTAATTTATAAATTAATAGAGGTTAGGGAACTGTTAGGCGTTTTCAACGTAAAAAAGCGTACTGTATTAGGTGCAATTATTTTATAATGTATTTTAAGTTCCAATTTTACTCTCTCTAAAGTTGAAACAGGAATATTTGCTGAGTGTTTTAGGAATAGTTGCTGCAAGTTAATATACAGTAGGAGCCAAAATACACTGAACGAAACACCAAATTGCTAAATGTTCGTTACTTTAACTTTGAATTTCTTTGTTTTGTAGCCGAAGGCAGTAAGACATCCGAAAACACTTTACTGGCAATGGGAGACTTATTACTAAACTAGTGGACCCGTGTGTGAAACATATACTCGCAATAATCCATATGTATGCTGAATATGGGCCGGTACAGAATCTTTTCTCCTCTGACATGCTTCTTCATTGATCCTTTGTCGTGCTCTCATCCTTAGGTCCTCTCTTCTCTGACATACCGTTTCCTCATTTTCCCACTCACGCTTATCAGCAGCTCTTATTCCCTTTTGTTACCTTTCTGCTTCAAGTCTTTCTTGAAACCTTGCCGCATAGACCCTTGATCTCTCTTCATTGGTAACACGTCTTTGTTCCTGAGACTGTAGTAGTCTCGTTCTTCTTGTGTGTTCCTATTTTCCAGTCTCCTGCTTAAACGTACGCCTTCTATAGGGAGACACACAAGTAAAATTTTGAGAAAAACACTGCAGTAAACTTGAATGCAACTCTAGTCAGCTTATATGCAATGTGAGCGTACCATAGCGATGATACTGTCTTTCAAGGCATCATTGAACTGCTCAAATTGTGGCCTATGAAGCAAAAACTGCTCCTTCAAAGAAAGACAGTCAGCCAGAAGAAATAATTGCCTACTGCCCATGCTTCGAAGATCGTCTACAGAAGTAGGCTATACGTTGTGACCTACCTTACCTTTGATACCTTTGATGATACTTCGGACGAGGTCCAGGCGACGTTATGCACGCCGCCCATCTTGTGCAGAGGTGATGCTGCAGTCCGTGACCAGCGGGGTGGCTAACAACGAGT
>LQNS02278087.1:1841381-1857266 GCA_001587735.2 Parhyale hawaiensis
ACCAAGCACGGTGCCTTGTGGGACTCCACTGAGTACCGGCTGTCGTTTAGACACTTTATTATTTATAATTACACTTTGGTTTCGGTTTGTCAGAAAAGCTTCGATCCATTTAAGACATTTTCCACGGATGCCCATGCTGAAGAGAAAGTTATATAAGTAGACGCCAGAAGCTGCAAAGATATTGTTTCGATTTCAAGAAGTGTTTTAAGCAAGACGTGCATTCAGATAAAGGGATAAGGATCCCTATTTTGCCATCTTCTGTAACCTGGTTTTCGATCTCAATGAAAACGTAACTTAATTACAAAATGTGGAACCTGGCATATTTTTCACCGATCTACTTCATTACGATGTGGACACGAAATAAATAAATACACTAGGCGTTTTATTATATTAGGATTAAACTGATTGTCTTATTTGTGCCATTTTATTGGAGTTCATGTAAAGCATAAATGGACCGAAACCTTTGCATTGCTGTAATAAAATATCATACACACGCTTCTGTAGGCAGCCTGTCGACGGCAGGTTACAAATAAACTGTTTTTTTTTTTATGTTCGATCTAAACAACATTGTACTCAGAAATGCAGGATAGGTAATTGGTACAAGGACAGTCGCAATTGCAACCACTTTGCTTTGCGAATCTGAAGTTTTTCTGCATGCTACACTGTTGCAACGCACCTTTCATACGCACAGTCTAGTGTGAAATTTGACTAGCCTGTCAACTACTTCTTCATTGAGCGACTGACCTGCCTAAGAGGAGCAAAAGTCACTAGTGTCTAGTTACTTTCAGTCATGAGGCTAATGTCGTGCGCTGGTTGTCCCATTTATCATTAAATGATAGCCAAGTGTGTGTAGGTACAGCATGTGCAACAAAGGAAGCTGCTCACGTGTACTAATTTGCTTTTATCACTTCCTTAACAATGGTGTCATATTTGTATATACAATAAGTTAGTCGTTCGTGATTATTGATCTTGCTCCTGTGGAATACTTTGTTTCATTTTACAAGTAACTGAAACTTTCGAACGAAGTCTAAGCTAGCGTGAGTTTATTATCAAGATCTCACATCATTTACCTGCTTTAATTTGCTCCCTGCCATTAAATGTACCACCATCCAATATATGTACTACTATCTGGGTCGCTTACTCCCGTAAGTAGTCTTAGGGGCATAAAGATAATAAGATGTTTTGGTGCTAATCTGCAAACGCCCCCAATGCTATGGCGCGGTGATTCGTCTGCAGCTAACTTTGTTGACACTGATTACAGGAGGAGGTCTTTGAAGCCGCGATGATATGGTCGGGGCGCCATCCAGCTCCTCAGATTATCTTAATTAAAGGATTAGCTTGTGGTAAATTTGAGCAACGCCTCTTTCCGTCGCCTGGCTGCAGGCGCCTGCTGAAATGGGCCGAGCTAAGGGTCGTAGTTTGGGCCTCCATTTGCGCTGTCCTTCCATTTGCATTAACTGAAGTAATTCCCCTTTGAAGACGAGTTGCAACGTTTATTTTTCCTGGGTGCGAAGCTAGAATAATGTTTTATGCTGCCTCTACTTTTCTGCTGTTTATTTTCTACTTCCGCAGTAACCGAGTTTGCCGATTTTGATGAAAAAGAATAGCTTGACGCACTGATAGGGAATGCGATAATGACGTAGGGGAATTACCCAATTGCCGAACTAACCCTATTTCCGAACAGTCAGTATTTGATAGGTTTGTGTAATAAACCTATCAAATAATGATGCTTGATCGAAAATAGGGTTAATTTGGCAATTGGGTAATTCCCTTATGTTGCTAAAGATCCCAATATACAAACATTGATGTCTTCATTTGATGGCCCATAAGGCCGGGTCCCAAATGACTCAACAAACGATGCAATGCGGTTTTGCGGGAGACATGGCGACTGTGCGCGATAATGTGGCGCGATCTGGGTCGCGTCGGTGGGGACAGTAGATTGCTGTACCCCGATGTTACACACTTTATTGTAACAAATTTGTTACGTCGCTTGTTGCTTCGATGGGGCCGGGCCCTTTCGCCTTGTGTAGCACACAAGTCTCCGCTTTTCTTAAAGAGGAAATTGATACATCGGATACCCTTGCAAGGCACGCACGGGACTCACTCACTGTGGGGCTGTCAATTCATTACTTAGTTAGCCTGTTGACCCTAAAATAATTTTGCCATCTTTATTGGAGAAAAATGGCGACTCTACGTAAACGACGAGTTTTTCACATGACGGAGTCGACAGTACAAGTTCTGTAGCCTGCCCTCACCGTGATAATGCTGACAATTGCCTGGAGCCAATCTAGGTATGCTGTTCTGATAATTTTCTGGACCGTGCAGAGACTTGTTGCAATCACATCAGGGTTCCTGACTTGCTCCAGTTTCACTCGCTTCTAACAATCGTGTCCCCGTCGGTGTCGCACCCACGCACCAGGTGACCTCTTTTGTTTCATTTGAGCGCAAGGGCAAGGACTTATCGAGTTACGGTAAGTAACCAAAAGCTGTGATTGCAACAAGCCGCTGCATCACTGCAACGGGAATAGAATATTTGCCCCTCACTAGCCGGTTGAACTCGGGAAGTTTTACCGCAATGTCTAAAAGAAGACCTTCCTGCAGTTTATTGTGAACGCCCTGACGGTGCTTCTAGCAGTGTATCTTCACCAGCGTTTATCTCTCAGTTACTTGCTTCATCAGCTGTAAAACTTATAAAACAAAAGAAACAGTAATCGCAAATATGCCTTCTCTAGTAACCTTAACTGTTATTTGCTCGTGGCTCTCCCAGGAGCGAAAGTGATCCTTGAAGAGTTCTTGGCTTACGTAATATTGTTCTATGATTAATAGCCAATTAAATCTTCCGTGTCTGTTATATACACTGAAAATCACACAATCAGAGTTATCTATTTATCAGCAGCGTCTTACGAAAGCTTCAAGATCATGCAGACGGTCGGCTTCAGATATATAATGTCGATAATTTACCTCAGAATCTTGCATGCTCACAGATGTGCAGGGTGAATTACCCGGCAGAAAGCGATTATAGTTTATGACAATCATTCATCATGAGAAAATTAGTCATTTTACTCGGCCAGTTATCCAAAATTATTGTCATGTTTCCATAGTGCAATTTAATGGTAATACTGGTAGTAGAATTTCATTCCATGGTTCAGTACACCAGCATTAACTGCGGGTTCTGCATGAAGCACTTTGGGCCCTTGAAACTGCGGATCCCAAAATGTGTCCGGCGAAATATGTAAGGAAATTTTGAATAAATAATTATGAGTTGGTCTTATTTGTTCTCAACTCCATTCTCTTGAAATTAACTCGGTACTCTGGCAGTTAACGTTTGTTTAAAACAATAGTCTTGTCTACAGCTCACTAGCTGTAAATTTAGCTTTCAAGTGCCTCAATTTCATAAACACTGCATTAAACACACTCACTCTGTTCATTGTACACAACGAGAAGGATCTGTCTATACTGAAGACGCTTGTGCTTGAGGCTGCGTCTTGAGCGAGCTCTTCTACAGTCGCACCATCCATTGCATGACCATTGGAGTGTGTCGCCAATGCATCTACTGAATATTATTATTCCTGGAGGAGGCATTAGTATTCCACGGAGTGAACTGAGGAAATATCGAAGGACAAACCGTGTTGAGCAGGTCAATGGCATTCGCAGTTACATTCGATCAGCGCCCACAGAATTGCTGATTGGTGGCGGGGGCTGCAGTCTGCAGCTGAGATTTGTGCATGTTGCTGATAAGGATGTAATTAAGGTGCCTGATTGTTAGCGGCGGTTAAGATACTGCTTTAGGTAATTATTGGGAGGCTACGATATCTTACTGTCCATAATATTAAGGGACGCAGCTTAGGCACTGACTAGCTGCTATGTTCTTGGTGGCGTGGAAGTGATAAAGTATTTGGAACTGATAAAGAACTGGTTTAAAATGCTGTTATTGCTCTCACTACCGATTCAATTACTCACGGCACGAACTTATTATTTTTCAGGCTAAGTTAAAGCTCGAAGTGAACTGTCTCTCTAAACTTGACTATGTTAGTATTGTGGATGAATATCACAAGCATACGACTGAGAAAAAATAACTGTGAGCACGACATGATTGTGTACACTGCACTTACTTGATTGATTTCAAAATTTACCTTCTCGAAGGAGCTGAACGCAGTGTTTCAAATCTTCAAAGCATTCCCTTTCTCCTGTACTTACCACTTAAAATTATTGCAAAATTTATAAATCATATTTTTGAGTTCGAGAGAACTTGCATCTGTTTTCATTGCGCAAGACACTACTAGCGCAAATAGAAGAATTTGCCAATGATTAGCAACTTACAGGGAGCTGCATTCCTTATGTAGCACCACACGCATAGACTGTGTTTATAAAACATGTACAATATATGTAATATATACGCGCAATATTCTCTCCCATCTACGCCTGCCATTATCCAGACAGGGGCTCATCCATCCACTCTCGCATTTTCAATAGAATATATATTAGAAAAGCGCGACACCCTTAATTGAAGGAAAAGAATTGTTGGAGTGCCCTCGTTAATCATCACGCACCGACAGACAAGCAAACAATCGCAACTATTTACACCAATACGTCTCGTTGACCTTAACATCGCCGATACGCGCTTCTGCCAAAAAACAAGTCAAACAGTTTCTCTAATAAATCAACGAACATTACATTAGAGAAATATTGCAAATTGCCTTGATTTATGAAGAAAGATTCCCTAGTAGAGGCTCACGAGGCGAACCTTTGAGCGCTAATGAGGAGACCTTTAAGTGGCCACTTCCTCTCGTCCAAATTGTGCTAATAAATTGAATCTGCATAAGCTAAAGTCTTGCAAGAGGCTAAGGCATTTTAGAAGACTTCTCTCTTTCTTAACTCCAGTTGCCGGGAAAGCTTTCCTAACGAGTGGACTCATTAGAAATGATGAACATTGTGCACAGCTCGGGCTTTGGCTGTCTTTTGACTTGCCTCCTCAACTTACAATGGAATGAAAAGTTAGGACGGTTTCCACAGAGACAATCTTTGAGTCAATTTGTTGTCGTTCTTTCAATAATTTTCTTTTTCCAGGAATGTCTAGAAGAGTGAGCGGCAGTAACGCTAGATGGTCCCCACACAACTATCAATGGTACTGCCCCTAGAGTACAAGAGTTTCTGTAATTTTCAGTCTTTGACTTTTTATTCTTTAATACTCAAAATGTATGAAAGTTGTAGCCAAGTATGCCGAGTTCCCTCTGTTGATACATCTGTAAAATCTAAGTATGATATTGAGCAGTCATCGAAGACCTAAGCTATTATACTGTATCAATATATGGGATCTGATTCTCTAGTTCACTACTTCACGTGAATAGATGTACCCGGAATTAACCCTACCCACTGTATGCTTCAATTGCTAGTTAACTTGCAGTTAGAAATAAGCAATCGAGCCACTTGCATACAGTACTAGTACTTACCAGTAGCTCGGAAGCCAGCTCCAGTAGCAGTTATGTATTGGAAGCAAAACATCGGATTTGGCAAAATTGTTGCTCTACTTCCAAAGAATAATTACATGCAGCAGCATGGCCTGCGATCACTTTCATAGCCGAGAACAATTTAATCTTGTGTCAATGTCTCAGTTATTGTGGCTCTCATCTATAGGCTTTTTGCTGTAGTCCCAGCAGATTCAACTTAGGGCCTATCAATATTAAAACAAGAGCACTTAACCACAATTTGCAGCTAAATTCTGAACTTTCCTGCTGAGTCAGAACGCATTATACTATCACGACAAGAAAAAAGTTTAAACTTGAGTTTATGAGCTGGCAGAGGTAGCTACTTAGTTTCTAGATGCTGTGCTAACTGAAGAGCACTCCATTTAACAGGCTGCACTCTATTATTAATATCTGTAATAATATAGGAATAAGGTAGAAGAACTCAGGACACTATGTCAGTCAAAATTAGGACATTGCGTTGTTCTCACCGGATACGATTTCAATCATATATCCACTGAGATAAAAGTGCTTTCAAAGAGATGCTGGCAGGCCCTCTCCCTGTCACTACATTTTTGGCTCTCATGCACCCAGATTTAAGACAAACCCCTGACCTATCTGACGATACTCCCATTTGCTTCTCTGCGTAGGGCTCTGGAATACAACGTTTCCTGCACGAGTATCTCTTCTCTGCCTGTTTCTGTTTTCTTTTTTTTTTTAGATACTTTCTTGGCATTAGCAGCGCGCTGGCCATATGGTGAGACAACAAACTTCTGTAGGTGGATTCGCCGCCCAATTGGAACTTTCCGGCAGAAATTCTGGGATAAAAATATTTTGACATTCTGCACGATGGAGGTCTGAATCGCTGCTCTAGCAAGCTCATGCACTAATATTCTAATGTACTACTCACCGAGGTACAAATCAACAACTCGAGTGACCATTGTAGCTATCTTATTATGCAAGTGTAGCGAATACTACACGCGTATTATCTGGTAGAGAGCGTGGTTTTTGACATTTTCTTAAGTACCCTCATTTCATTCCCATTCATTATCCGACTACTCTGAGTCTGCGAAGTGATTGGTTGCCCTCTTGCGCCACTCCACGTAAAGTAGTGATGATAATGGTAGGTATGTTAGTGACCTCCTCGGTAAATACTTCAGTGTTGCTTAAGGATTCTGGCAGTCGCTTACACTGTATATACAGTGTAGACAGATCTTCATAAAATTATCAGAAATTTTCGGGATTGCCATTAGGAGCAAATGACCAAATTTTTGTGTTGATTTTTTCGTCAGTTTGTTTCTTTATATGCTTGTCTGTAACATAACTCAAAAAGTTATGAACGGATTCTCATGCGATTTGTAGAAATTGTTAGAATAATTGGAGGACACAAATGACCAGTTTTAGTGATAACCAGTTTCTACGTTTGTGTTTGACTGATGCTTGTCAAAATCATTGTCACCGGTTGTTCTTAGGTAGGTTTTTAATTCAATTTATTTTGTTCACCTTTGTTGTAAACTCTCTAGTTAAATGTGATTCTTTATTCATTTCAGAATTGCTGATGATGGGCCGATTGCGTCCGAAACGTTCATTTTAATAATTGCGTACTATTTGAATTTTAGTAAATTTTTAGGAAGATGTCTACTTTTACATCCTATCTCGCTTTATTGTGTTTAATTCAACGAAAATCAAACTGTTATAAAGGGATATTCTTAAAATTTGCAGGAATCGCTAGCAGTGTTGAAATGCGCAAATGGCCATATTTTGGTGATGATCGGTCTGTCTGTAAGTGTATTTGATATATCTCTGTCAAAATGTTTGCTACAATATAACTCAAAACGTTTCGATCTGATGTTCAAGAAAATTACAGAAGCGATTATTATGTTCTGTCATGAGGCACCATTGACCATATTTTGATGATAAAGAGGAAATCCTAGTTTCAGGGCCAATTAAGATTTATCATCAACGTTGTTTTGCTTGGCGGAGGTATACGCTCTCAGAATGTGCTAGTTTAGAAATGTAATCTCCATCCAAATATTTCAGTTGTTCCTGAATTAAGTCTCTACTTTATCCACTCTCGGGCCTTCCAGAAATAGCATAATTTACTTCCATTCAAACCTTTTATGCTTGAGAAGACTCCGGAGGAGATGTACCCTCTTCGTTTCTTGGCTCTCGAGGCGGCTACAAATGCCATCGATACCTTCGTAAAAAAGTAAAGACACGACTAGCCTCCCATCCTCTCCAGTTCATTTCTCTCCGTTGAGTATTGAAGGCCGATCGCTGCTCCGGTCCACTCTCGCCCAATATTCCTCAAATGAAGCGATTCCTTCTTCGTGGATGGCTAAAATATCGAGAAGGTGCACAGCGAGAAGTTCTCTAGAATATCCTTATTTGCATTCGAATGCTAATTCTCTGAAACTTTGTTAATAGTGATAAAAGAGCGTTCTGCTCCATCATATCATATTTTACGTCTTGTTTTTCGTTTAATTCGTCAGTGAATTTTTTCGAAATTACTCTTATGTTCTTTTTCTAATGCCGTTATGGAGCATGGAAGCATGCCCAATTATTTTGAAGATCTTACTTTCCAAGCCCCAATTTCGCAGGGAACTGAAACATAAATCAAAAGGAATATTTCAAATTAATCACGGCACATAAGTTTTTATCGCAGGCGTAGGTTCGCCACACTCACCAGAAGTGCACGATTTGAACAAATTAGAAGAAAGTGTTTCATAATAAGAATATTTTATGTATCATCTGCATTGTCTCGCTACAAAATTTCCACTTTATGGTCTTCAAACTGATTTTTCCCTGCTGTAAATTTCATTTTGAAACTAAAAAAATATAAATTACATATTATGTACATAAAATAGAAAAATGTATGGTACGCAAAATTAAAGAACGATTCAAACAAAATTCAATATCAAATCATTGAATATTTTCATTTGACAAAAATTCAGTGTAAACAAACATTTCATCCACAATTGACGACTTAGCTCTCAAAAGATTACATTTTTGTAATCTGGCGAGCCGTTCTAAAGTTGATGAAGCCGTCAACATGCTGATTGTTTTGCAAGGAACGACCACTGCTGCTATTGTTAGGCTAAGAAACAGACCCAAAAGTAATGTTTCCACAATACTAAAACTTCATAATGAAACTGACTCGTTTGTGTCTCCCAAGAAACCAAGACGTCCCGGAAAACGAGTACATGTCGAAATCGGGTGACGCATGGGCTGGCTACGAGTGCATGAAATGACAGCTGGCATTACGCTTCAGGTACACCGTGGATGTGTAATGAGTACCTTCCGAATTACTGTATCTCGCCGTTTGTGCGGTGTAGGACTTAATGGTAGATCTACTAACGTCCATCCACTCAATAGCAAGATACGGTAACACGCCACTGAACACATTACGTGAACTGATGATGTATGGCTGAGATAGTTTCTCTTCAACGAGGCTAACTTCGTCTTAGTCGGTTCCGATGGCAGATAGTCTGTGAAGCAATATGAAAGCGAAAAATTACTGTCCACTCGCGAGAAAACGACTTAATTGTGCTACGGAAATATGTTGATATCGGGAATTTACTCCTGGTGTAGGTTTCTTGATGAGGTTGGAGGACCGCCCACTAACACTGGAGCATACAAAAATTTTGTTCAGAGGAATTTGAGCCTTGCAATACGGACGCCCCTTCATGCAAATTTATTGATCAGTCAATGTCCTTGTAATATTGTGGACAGTTCAAATTCCTTATGTCAGTCCTATTGGGAATAGGTATAAAATTATTTATATCGCAGTTTTAGAGTAAAAGAACTAATCACGGTGACCTTTTTGTGTTAGTATCTCCAGAAAGCCTTGAAAAAATTATCACCGGAACAGTGGGGTAGTTTAAGAAAATGCTGAAGTCGTACAACTCGTAGATGTCAAGTAGTTATTGCGGCGATACCCTGCAGCTGTTCTACTAACGTCTAATGGTGCCGTCGGTGCCAATTTTCAGTAACTATATGTCATAAATCTAATTTGTATTTTTCTTAATTTGTGAACCTTGCGCATTTCTAAAATAGGTATAGGTATGTTCCTAGATATCTTCTATTTCTTTTTACGCTTTCCCATTAACATTTATAACAGGTGTAAGCATTCGCTTGATGAAAATAGAGCGAAAATATAAAGCACAATATATGACAAACATCGAATATAGTAATTCGTGCGAGAAAGTCTATACGAAGTTAAATGTTATTGTACGCTATGTTGCCAAACACCCTACAATACGCAGCCATAACAAGGCGTGCGTTTGGTACCGGCATGAAAAAAGTTGAAAAAAGGTGCTCTCGAACGAGGTTTCTCAAACTTTGAACGGTACTCTTTATTTTCATGCTGCTTTATATTGCTTAGAGCTCTGGCATGACGACGATCTATGAATACTTCACGAAATTCAAATGTACAGAGATCGGATGTATAGAGATAATTTTATAATATATACTGCGCATGAAAAGCTTGAGCGATAATATTTTTGCCCTAACTCTGATGTCAAGAAAACACTTTCTTTCTAAGCACGTTAATTATCCTGCGGCATATACTGTACACCGTGCGTCCTATTCTGACTATGAAGGTGATATTAACAGACGACTATACTTGAGTTTATAGAAACCTGTGTTATTCCATTCTTAAATTATTTTTAAAATTGCAGTGTAACATCAAATCACTGTTAGATTTTCTTTTAGCACAGATGACAAAATTACGTCAATACTTCCGGTATGAATCCTGGGAGAATCCTTAGTTAAATGTTTTGATGAAATGAAGACAAAAGTATTGACGCTATATGGTGTTTCTACACTCCATTAAATGTAGTGGTCAAAATTTTACACGTTACCGCTCCTTTATGATACTCCGAGAATATATTATGGTCATATCTCATTGTTGTCAGTCAGCAAGAGCACATCAGGTAGGCCTGTGGTATGGAAGATGTGGAGTTTCGCTGTCGCGCTGTATTACTGAAGAGCATACCACTTTAATCGCAGAAACATGTTACGGAGATAACCCACATTCGATTGGAACTCGTGACAGTATGTTGTTAGAGTTTAGCACAGCTTTTAATCAATCTTTAACCTTTTTCCAATATATGCAGTTTCACAACTTACCTTTGGATAATTTTGGGCGAGGTCCAGGCCGTTAAACGCATGTCGACCAGCCAAGCCTGTTCTCTGCAGCTACCTCCAGTTGAGTCGTAGCTTCGACCAATAGAATCTACAGCGATATATCTCGACAGTGAACGTAGCTGGTCACAGTTGGTTCAAACAGCAGTGTTTGTGCACAAGAGTCCAACAGGTTTTGGATTGCAACGGCTTTCATGTCAGAGGCACATCGAACCCGCCCTTAATTCCAGTTTATCGAACCGCCCCGCTCCAGGCAGGCTAAGGCTGAAGGAATATTGCGTAGCTGCTGCATCTCCCCCCCCCCCCGGAACGCGTATCTGCCAAGTGCGTTCAGAGTGCCAGGCTACATTTTACTTATTCACTGTCACCATCATGCATTCCATAAATTTCCAAACATATTTTATAATAGAGCGTTAAAATGTTCGTTGTACTGCATGAGTGCAAATAAAGATGTTCAAGTCTCTTGGGTAGGTCAAGCTAGCTCCTGTATGCGTGACAACAGTGACTGATCTATAACAAGAGTTGTTCTAGTTCTTCTCATTAGTTACTAATATTGTAATTAAAAGCTTTTACGGACATTCCTTAAACCGCTTATTTCTTAATCATCATCAGCATTAGAGGTACATTCGGTCAAGCGTGGCAATATCTTTTTTTTAAGGAGGAATTATTGAATTGTGCTTAAGCGACGGACACTTACTGTTTACATTGATTTGTAGGATAGTATTTTGCCTTTGGTCTTGTTTGGATTCATCATGTGCCCTTACAAACCGTATTTCAATTTCTTCCAGGTTGTGCATGCCCGCAATTTGTCGCAGCAGCGGTTTCTGACGGTTTATCAGCCTTTCCTTTAATCATTTGCGGAATCAATGCTTCGACTTAATAATTTCTGGTAAGAAATACATCACGTACTTTTCAAACGATGTTTTTTCAAAGCGTTGCAGTGATGGTTCTGTAGTGAATCATTTACAGTGCGTTCCGGCTCATACGCTTGTTTTTCAAGTCAGGCTCCAGCCGTTACTTTGGTTGTTATTCTGTGAACGTCTCGCTTTGAGGCTTATGAACTGGACTATGATCAGTCAAGGTTGTTTCACGGATGCTTGTCACTAGTATGTTTTATACGTATAATGAAGAGGTCAGAGACACCTTGTTCTGGTTGATAATGAATTCATTCGCACATGCGAGAACTGAACCTTTACCTTTAGAAATAAAAAAAGAGAAAAAAAAAACCTTTCTCGCTTCTGCACAGGTGTCTTCAAAACAACGAAACATTCTTTTCAGCTGTTAATGCTGGCGTGAGCCACTTTAATAAAGTGAGCTGATCACCTGTGATGATCAAAGTATAATAATTGTTGAGATCTCAGCGAGATGTCTCCATTGTTTCTACTAACTCCGTGAATTTCTCTGCTGCATGGTTTGATGGTCGATAATATGCCGCGTAGAACATTTCTTTTTGTACGGTTCTGACCATAGAACAGTTACACCAATTCATTACTGTTTTCTGTTCGCTAGAGCTGAGATCGTTGTTTCTATTGCAACGGCAGCAGTGCTGACAACCTCATTAATTTTAGAGAGTTTCAGTAAGTGCAATTAGGAGCCACCACGCGCCTCCAGTCATAACTTGATGCGAGAGCTGCTCCTGTAGTTTCTTCTAAAATATGTCGTGAATTAACATTAAGTATATCAATTTCAATTAACCCTTTAAGGACCACTGGGCCTCACGAGTCCCGTTTCGCAAAACTAAGGTTTCTAAATAAAGAAGGGATCAGTGGTTTTTGGACCTATGAGCGCCGCGTCTATTAGACGGTAGTCGGAGGACTACAATTTAAGACTATCTCCAAAAATCTGAGAGAAACGGAAACTTGGTCCTTAAAGGGTTAATACTTTGCTCTGATTTAACTCTTCTGTGACAGATTGCTTCTCAAAAAGTTGATCTAGAAATATATTTATTGATATTTCATCCACGTTTAGTTGTGATTCACTTCTTGTTGTAAATGCGATGTTGTTTTTTTTTCAATTCCGTGCTGCTCTCTTGATAGGTAATTTTTAGCAGAACAATATCATTTAGTTCACTTTGTATTAAAAAATTCCATCGTTTTGCGACTGGCGACATTGATATAGCAGCAAGTCTTGATTGTATCACGCCTTTACACACAGATGTAGGGAGCTTACTGTGAGTGCCGAGCCTGTCGAAAAAGTTGCACCGTTTACCTAAGATCTTATGTTTGCAAATTTTTTATTCCATAGAATTTGCAAACTAAAATCTTCTCTAATTATTCATAGAGGTTTTTCACATCATTTTTGGGCCAGCTCTCCAGTCAGAAATGCTTCTGCGTGCTGCTTTGCCGCTGCTGCTCGCAGCTTGTCGTCGGGATGGCACTTCTTTGCTGTTATTTTAGTTTCACACTCCATAGAATCACTGGCAGCTGGAACTGCGTACTTCCCTTGCGTTCCTAAACTTCGAATGCAACCATGGCAATGATATTTCCCGCAGTGGGGTAATATATATTTTGAGGTAACTTTCATCAGGTACCACAATTTATTTACTCGCATTCCGAGGGCACAATTTTTATTTGGGTTTGTACCTATAAATTCATCTTTCCACTTTGTACAGGGCCAGTTTCGGGATCTTGTGTTCACTGAGCATCCAGGAGAGCAAAAGGGCTCATGATATTTGCAACTCTGGTTCATTGAGAGGCAAAAAGTGCGATAGATAGAAGTCTTGCATAATGATCATGAAAAAAAAAAAACAGTTTTAGTGTTCATGAGTCCAACGAGATCAACAAATGCAAATATGTTATATGTTTTTAAGTTACAAAAACAACGTATGTGACTTAAAAAAACACTCATCGGTAGTTTCGTCGATCATCTATGTCGGTGAGATTTCACGTTAGTTTGAATGCAACACACTCCTATAGTATGCCATGGTTGCAGTAGTTTAATCTTCAGGTTGGTGATTAGATGAGAGCATCTCAGGAAACTGTATATCTTCTTAAAAAGTTGCATTTTCTTCCTCTGCAGAAACGTGCTAATCTCGCTATAAGAAAATAACATCGAGCGAATAACCTCGTTTAAGAAAGCATCATCTTTATTTATGGAAGATAAAAGACAGAAGCCTCGTTCTTCCTCTCCAGCGTCGCTCCTTCCTTTTTTGTTGTTTTGGAGAGGAGGTCGAGTGCGTTGCTTTGAAGCCCTGATGAAGGCACAAACCACAATTTGAAATTTTATGTGGCCAGAATTTTAATTAAATGCTAATAGTACTCGTTGCCTTTTGAAAGAAATTTATGCTTGTAAATTTTTCGCTAGAAAGCCTCAGGGATTTCTCGTTACGGCCGTGGAATTTAGAAGGACGTCATAACATCTCTGCTTTATTTCTCTTTCCTCTGCTCATGTCGCTCACCGAGAGCAGTTCTTTACAGCGAAAACATCAAAGTATGAGCAAAGTTGCTAATTTAATTTAATATTTTTTTTTAGGCTGACGAGATTTGTTTCAGCCACGCTTTATGGGTAGATCTTGTCTTTTTTATAACTTCATGGTATCTTAACAAGTGCATTATTTCATTTAATGGTCAATGTCGTAACGAGTACTCGCTTGGTGCAATTTTCTCTAGAATTATGTTTCGTAAATGTTGATGGAAACTCGCCTGTTTGATCAGCTTACTCCCTTCCACTCCTTGCCAGACATTTCATTTCCTCAATTCCCATTTCATAGGCTCTTGGCAAATATTTCATCGTTACAGGAATTAGTTTGCATCGGCTTTTACATTCATCGGAACTAACAGTATAATCGACCTTGAGATTGAAACGGGTGAGGCATATATAGGTAATGCGACTAACTCGGCTGTGTTGCAAATCAAGCCAGTGATGAAGAAAACTATACTACTGCCACACGTGCCAATCGTTGAGCAACAGTGCACTATTTTTAGCCCTCGCTATAAATAAATCGTTTGTCATTTAGTCCCACTAGCTATTTGTATGCAATCGCGGTGGTCATTAATTGTTGATCCTGCGGCTGCATGGATACAACATTGTGCTTAACTTTATTGAAATGTATTTGTTACCTCCGCCAAGGAGGTTATGTTTTCGTCGGGTTTGTCTGTCTGTCTACTTGTCTATTATTCTGTCTGTCAACAAGATAATTCAAAAAGATATGGACGGATTTTGCTGAAATTTGCAGGGATTGCTAGGTACCGTATGTTAGGAGGAACAGATGATTAACTTTTGTTGAAGATTCATCTATCCGATTATTTGTCTGCCTCATTTTTCTCAATGCCATAACTCAAAAAGTAATAGACGGATTTTTTATGAAATATACATGATTTTTAGGTATATCAAGAAGAGTAAATCACCAAGTTTTGCAATGATCCGTTTGTTCGTTCGTTTGTCACTGCTTTCAATCTTATAATTGTTAGCACAGTAACTTTATAATAAAGAATGGGTCTTTATGAAATTCCAAGTAGTTGTTTTTCTTTAGTAATGTTAAAAAACATAAATGATTAGATTTTGGTGTAGATCTGTTGGTTCGTTTGTATGTTTGCCTCATGTTATGAACGGATCTTCAACATAATTGCATGAACTGCTATGACTATCAGAAGGCACAAATGATTAGATTTTGGAGCTGATAGAAAGAAAATCATGGTTTCACAGCCACTTTGAATTTTTTATTACCGTTGTGTTACGGGGTGGAAATGTTAATGGTTGTAAGGGCGTGGTCATAAATGTGTCTAATATAATTAATTATCATTGATCAAAATGAGTGAATAAATAAATGGAGAACATTCCTACTGAAATGAATGTTTAATTACGAACGATCCAGTTGATCATTCACTGAAAATAGCATATGACAGGATTGTGAATATGAAATACTACAGAAAGGAAACATCACAAGATACAAAATGTCCCCAAGGGGCGAGCCACTCCCCACCCTACCTAGAATAAAATGCTTGGCGATTGGATTTTCCAGCCTGCGAGAAGGTTCAAAGAAAACACACATTTTTGATCTTTCAATATACTGGGAAAAGACATGGAAATTTTGTACAAATGACGAGTACACAGGAAAACACAAAATGTTCCGATAATTCCAAACAAGAACATATGATTTAAGGATATTTCTCGAGATAATATCTAGTAAAGGGCTGAGACCTGCGCAAATGAAATGCAAAGGAACGTTGCATTTGCGCCGGACATGTTACACCGGAACTTGGAAGAAAATCTTATCAAAGCCAAATCATTAAACCAGGTCATTAAGCCAAATTATTAAGCCAGGTGGCAAAAACGGTAT
>LQNS02278087.1:1888296-1901570 GCA_001587735.2 Parhyale hawaiensis
AAGGCTGGCACATCAGCATAGCAGTCTTCGTAGTAAATACAAATCCCACAATTGGCGAAAACACACCACACAGTAGCTGAAATTTAACATGAAGCGTTGGTAGGCCTCTGATGGTGGTCGAAAGATCTTCAAGATGCAGCATCCATATTATAAACATTTGCAGTTGTCCGCCGCCTGCTGCACATATTGAATTAACTTGCCATGGCTTCTAAAATATTATTTTCTTAAAATGGCATAGATGTAGATCGATTAGAAGCAATTGAAGAGGTCGTGTTGCTCATTGTCTTACGCAGGGTACGTTTTTTTCTTTCGGAGTGTTGCTGGCATGTCGAGCCAAAAGCATCATGCATGCATGCATGCATATGTTGGTATTTTTTCCTTGCACTGGGAGACAAATAATGAATTCTGACGTCAATTGCTTCTAATCGATCTACATCTATGCCATTTTAAGAAAATATATATATATATATACAATTATACACAGGGTACATACCGAGTGATATTTTATTTTGTATGCGGACTAATTTTAACCATAGGTTAAATGAATGTTGAAAAACCCAAAACTCCTTAGTTATAATGACTTAAGCAATTATTAAGCTTTAAGTAGGATACTACGTGCGCCCCAATGTTAGCGCAGGAACTGTTGAGGCTAGTCGACACACTAGCCAAGATAACGAGTTTTGTCATCTCTGCATCAGAATGCGTGGATTTACACACTTAATTTCTTCCACTGCTTCTAATCGTCCTCGACTTTTAAGCCATCTCAAGAAAATAATATTAAGAAGTTTTTCAAGAGTTTTTTCCCATCACCAGAGGCCTGCCAACGCTTCAAGTTAACTTTCAGCTATTGTTTGGTGTGTTTTCACCAATTGTGAGATTTGTATTTACTACGAAGACTGACATGCTGATGTGCCGGCTTTTTACCGTCGACAGGGTGGGAACTGTCGCTCTCGGTACATTTGCGTGTCTGCAACGTGCAGTAATTGGAGTCTACACAGCGGGCTGTAGTTGGAAATTGACGAAACATTTACTTGATTGGAAATTTCTTTTATACTAATGGAACAGCCGGTATCATAGTTACACCTTCCTATGGTAACCTCTCTAAATTTCGCAAGATTTCAAGAGCTAAATTTACCAACTTTGATCCTCCCACCTGATGAGCTGGAGAACAGCGAAACGCGCGTCGTGGGTACCAAATTTCTTCACTGCTTCTAATCGTCATCTACTTAATACGGTAGTAAACAATTGCAAGGATTTTTAGTTATGATGCCCTCTAAGTTTGAAGAGATGTTCGAAACGCTTGCTTAGCGAGCTCTACCGACAGCTAACATTTTCACACCATTTTTGTAAACCCGAAGCTGTGTGTAGGATGGCTCAACAAACGTTCGGATGATTAGCAGAGAAACTCGCTTTCTTGGCTAGCGTGGGTACAAGCCATTAGCAATGGTACAAGGAACAGGTGATAACATTTTGGTAATAATAAAAATCTTGGATTCAAAACTAATTTGAACACTCCGTTAACATTGCTCGTTCAAAGCTGTTGTAAACGAATTGCGATTATGAGTGATTCTTTCACCATTAAAGTTTTCTGAGTATAGTTTTAAAATGGAGATGCTGAAGTAGAAATTCAGCATGTTTTAGCAAATTAAGACGCTATTCAAGCAATTGCACCGAATTGCATCAAGCAGAAGTTTTGTAGCCTGACAACATTACTGTAAAGATTGTAGGACATATGTGTCACACTATGGAGGCCCAAATGAAATGATGAAGAAACAATGTAAAACATCTACATATTAAAATACTAGGTTCATACGACGTCACAAGCCCATTTCCCATGGTGCACTGCTGCTTGGCCCCTCCCCGTGCGTTAAACTTGTAAGCTTCATCAACCTTGTCAGAGACAGCGTTCCAGGGAATCTTTGCTGAGTATTGATCATCCACATCGCCCATTTAGTAAAATAACCTTCGATAGGAGTCGGCTCAGTGTTGGATTATAGGGTGAATGATTCAGCTTCTTCAACCGACCGACTGGTCAGCTCACCCAGCAAGCTGAGAGGGACACGTCGTAGGGGGACGGACACTTGAAGCGTTTCGTATCTTAATTACAAATAAGTTGTGGGCAAAGTTTTGCTACAGAAGCGAATTCATTTTGGCAATTGTTTTAAGTGTGTATGGACCAGTTGGCTATGACTTTGCCAAAATTGAATGGCCGACGTCCACCTTTGATATTTTAACTCGTAAGATTAAGCTGTAGCCATGAAGTGTACAAAGTAGCTTCTATAGTAGACTATGACATCAAGCACTAACACTGATACAGTACCAATGCTCGTCCCTATTTTGCCGTTTCTGATGTCAGTATACTCTCCTAAGAGCTTAAATAATTGAAATTATTGTATGATTTAGGAAATAATGCGCTGACAAACTACTATTTTTTATTATATTAATCAAGCTAATCTCGTTATGAAGATTGTATGCAAAGATTTGTATTCTCTACCGCATGACAGTGCAGGTACTATAGCCAGAGCCTCGATCTCAACTAAGCCGTACTACAAGGTACAGATCCTAGTTAAATAGTATATTTGAAAGTAAATGCGCGTATTATGCCGGAGCCACACTATACATTCATTCGACAATGTGATGCGAAGATACGCAACTCGCATATCATCCATACTACCGTATCTATGATACCGAGCGTAAATGTATTTTAGACTGACGAGTGAGTTGCCCCTCCTCGCTTCCAGTGTTTCCTACGAATGCAAATGTGACCTTGGCTTAAGGGAACGGAGCCATCATATCGATACTCCCAGTTAGCAACACCGAAGTTTTCGTTTTGCGCCTCGCTCGTTAAAAAAAAAAGAGTGAGAAAAAAGAACTCACATTGACGAGACATAGTTGCAAACCGTTTAGTTATTGTGCGTTCGTCACACCACATCAATATCAAGCCCGAGTCTGAAGCGTGAAAATTGAAAAAGTTACTAATTGATATTGGAAGAGTTGAATTGTTTCAATTAGCGTTATATTACTCAAATGAGAATGAGCAGCCTGTCTGCAGCGCTCCTGGGGACCAGTTCGCCGTATTTCTTCCCACCAGTGCTGCTGCTGTTACCAAGCCCGTGTGAGCACAGAGCTGACGATACGTTTTTAGCTTAAAAAAAAAAAAAAAAGTTAAAATCAAATTTAAAATGTCAATTAAAAATTGAAATAGGTCAAGTTCAAACAATAACTAGAATACTTTGAGAGCGTATACATCTGCAAAAACAAGGCAATGTTTAAGAAAAATTCTAATTTTTCCTGAATATAGGATTTCTTCTATATAATAATCTTAATCACTCAATTGTGCCTCTTGACAGTAATAACAGCTCCTATAATTACCTCGAATATCAATCAGTAGCTTTTTGAGATACGTGCTGACAAACAGTCAAAGGCACGAATAGACAAACCGATCATGACCAAGATGTGTCATTACTGTTTTCTAACAAGTTCAACAGTGCCTACAAATGTCACGAAGATCCATTCATAAGTTTTTGAGTTCAACAATCAAGCAGATTTTGATCTATTTTTGCAATATTTGATAGTAGACATCCAAATATCAAATTCACCACCGAACATCTATCAAATAATTCTTTAACTTTTCTCGCTGTTTTAACCAACCAAGACTCAACACTGACCTCTGGAATTTACAGAAAACCCACTTTCTCAGCCCTCGGGACAAGTGCTTTTAGTCACTGCTATGATCAATTCAAAATCAATGCAATAAAAACTTTACTATTTCGAGCATACCATTTGTCTTCCTCATACCTTGCATTTTCAAACGAAGTTGACTTTCTCCGAATATTCTTCAAAAATAACGGCTATCCGCACCATCTTCTGGACCACCACTGCAAATTGTTCCTAGACAAGCTGTTCGACACCCGGCAATAGGAAACCCTGGGTCAGTAAATTGGACTTCTTTCACTCGCTTCCGTTCTACAATAAAGCATCTATCAATGCAGTAAACACTTTGAAAACTTTCCTCTCTGATGCCTACCCACATATCAACTTCAAATATCCATACAAAAACACATTTACCATAGGGTCCTACTTCAAATTTAAAGAGAAACTCCCCAAACCACTTGTGTCCAATGTTATTTGCCGTTACAGATGCCAGGCCTGCTGTGCCTCATAATAGGTAGCACTGGACAACACGTCAAAGCCCGTATTGACCAACATTTAGGTGTATCCAGTCGTACCGGTTTACCACTTGCGAAACCCTCGCATTCAGCCCCCCGCCTGCATGCTGAGCAAAACAACCATCCCATCAATAGGAATGACTTCTCCATCATGGAATAGCCCATCAATACCATCGAGCTCACAACATTAGAGTCCCTCCTTATCCATAGAAGCAGATCTAGCCTCAACATTATGACCTCAGCTGTACCACTGCATAATGTCAACACCTAGCCTCACATCTGCCGACTGTACAGCAGCTGTTATCCAGCTCCTACAGCGTAGCTCTGTTCATTCACATTTTAGACCTCTTCCCGACAACACCCATTCTCCCCTAATCGATTTGCCAATGAAAGAATTTTATTGATAGGTTGTTAGTTTGTAGGTTTTTCTGAAGATGCGATTTGTATCCCTAAACGTTAAATTTTAATTTTATCGACTTCTATTTAAATTTTGAGTTGTATCACGGAAAAAACATGAAAATAAAGGTAGAGACAAACAAACGGACAAACAGATCAACGTAAAAATTTGGGCATTTGCTCTTAGTAGTAACCCTAAGAACGCTTACCTAGAAAACCAAACGAATGGTTAAACGGATTTTCACTACAAGTTAATCATTTGTTCCTCCTAATGTACCTAATTATCCCGTAAATTTCGTACAGATTCGCATATAACTTGTTGAGTTAACGTGGTGACAGATAGACAAACAAAAAGACAACTCAATATATATTGTAATCTAAATACAACTAAAAATAGGTCAAGTTAAAATTAAAATAAATCTGTATCATATTACTTCGTTTGTGCGTTTGTCTCTCTGTCTATTTTTTAGAAGATAACTCAAAAAGTTATGGACAGTTGTTTGAGAAAATTATAGGAACTAAAGGGATTATTAGACGTTCGAACTGCATACATATATAGCGATAAATAGTGACAAATTATTGTAGTGATTGGTACCTAATTATAGCCTCTGATAACTAGCTGAAACTATTGGTAACTTGTGACAGCTTGTAACTGGAGGCAATTAGTAACTGGTGGTAACCATTCGCTACTTGCTGTAACATGATGTAACCAATGGTAATTTATTGTAACTAGCTGTAACTAGTGATATCCGTAGTAACAGCAGACTAAAGCGACTCATATTGACTCTGAAAGCCACAGGTTCGAACCTCGCTCCCAGCTAGGCAAACTCTTCGCGGCGCTTGACGTGATCAGTCAGCATCCGGTCTGTGGGTTTACTTACTTTTCCCAGCAATGTGGAGGGTTGGGTGCAGATTGTCGTATGGAGTCCTCCGCCACTGGCGCCACAGCTGTAGACAATCTGTGATCGACTGCAGCCGTATACTCCTCTGGGGCCTGTTGGCCTTTATCTGCAGCACAAACCAGTGCAAGTGGGTTTCCCAGTTGGGGACTTTACCTTTACCTTTCTGCAATACTTATGTGTATTTACGTTTAGTTCAGGCACGTGCCGCGAGAATGTGCTGTGGGCAGGCATTATCCAAGTATTCGCAGGATGGTGAAAATTGTTAAGGTATTGTGTTCACTCAAAAATTATGTGTGGCTATTAGTAGAGGAAATCTATACTCTCTTCATAGTTGCAAAGAATCTGTACTTTCTCGTAGAAGTCAAAAGATGAATTTTGGCCCAATTTCTTTAGTCTTTGGTTTTCAATAGATTTTAAAGTAAGTGATGTAAGCCTTTATTAGTCACTCTGCTCCTAGTGTAACTTTTCATTATTTTCACTGCAGAAGTTGAGCACTCTAGCAAGTTATTAAAGTTACAGAAATTTCAGAGCACTGGGAAACGTTTGTTCGAGGCCGCGTTCGAAAACCTAACGAAACAAATTTGAAACTGATTTACCTCTCAGTCGCACTCCATTGTAAATTTAGCTTGAAATTGGCTTCTTAACTTATAATGACGAAGATGTCTCCATACCTCTGTACCAAACATTCAAATGTACTCATATCAGCTAATCAAACAAAACGAGATGAACTGTCACATTTTGAAAACAGTATATTCTTTTTCTCTCTTTTTTAACTAAAGTGCTTTTTCGATTCCAGCGCAAGCTATTTTCCTGTTTCTTTGTCCCATGCTCATTCACAAGTTCTATAGCAACTGTTGTTCTCTTCTTTCGATCTAGATCTTTAAATACCGGAGTATCTTCAGCTTGCACTGAAGTTATCTTCTGACAAATACTTTTTATTGTAATAAAAAGTAAATTGAAAACAAAATAAGATGTAAGTACTCAAACACGGTCGATAAAACTTGTAAGCGAGACTCCCGAGCGCTGGCACACACAAGCAAGTGCATTAAATGCAAGGATGCTTATTACTCTATTAAACCTCCTTGCCCGAAGGCACGCATAATTCTTCCTTTACCTCCCCTATATTCTCCATGCTGGCGCTCGCTGCGACAGCATGTGCTTCACACAATAATACCCTTAGCTTTCTCATAGCGATACGTAAGCAGAGGCAATGATGCCTACCTGACGTACAAAACTGCAATAATATGCATTTTCTGCGTTATAAATGTACTAATGTCATAGATATGTTGTCTTACGAAATGTAACTGCATGCTTCTTTTATACAACGTAGGCACTGCCTACCTTGCGTACCCTGACGGCACGTGCCTTGTTTAGTTTTAGTCATACTTAAGTGACTAATGTATTAAATTGTTACTGCTTTGGGAATCAGCTACTGAATTACAAACACTAAAGGCCCTATTACACGGGCGGGCAATGTTCGGCGAACAGCGGGCGGAATCTCGGGGAACATGCCCGGCGAACATCGAGGTGCTATTACACGAGACGGTGAAATCTCAAGGTCACGTCGGCCAAGCAGCTCTAAGTTCCATACTTTTCATCTATGATTAAACAGTGAGCAAAATCTACACGTTTTGTAGTAAAATTACTACAACTAGTTTACAACAATTTTGCAACAATTTTAAAGCCTTAAATGCAAATAAATTGGATGTTCGCGTGATAATGCTCGCTGTTCTGGAGGCAAAGTTCGCCAGTGAGCAAACCTCTGGCAGCAGCGAATGTCTGCCGGGCAGTAGGCAAAACGGGCTGCCCGCCGGGCAATTCCTCCAGTTCGCCGGACAATGTTCGCCCGTGTAATAGGGGCTTAATGCCAACAAATTTATATATAAGCAGACATGCTTTACTTATCACTGTTCATTATCATTAATTATAGTTAGTTACTACTAGCTACTACTACTTATTACTAGGTACAACTAATTATTATCAGTGCAATTTGTTCACAGCAGTTACCATCATTTGCAATTAGTTACGGTACTTTTAGCCTGTTTACCACTGTTTATCACTAGTTATAGATAGTCAACAATAGTCACAACCAGTTAGCAGTGGGAACCACTATTAACAGTTCTTACTATCACTGGAAACTCTATAGTTGCCCCTATTTAATATTAGTTCCAAATATTTAACCGCAGGGTCAAATAGTTATCAGTAATTCGAACAAATTACGACTATATGCAACTCATTGTAACTGGCTACAATCGGTTCCACTAGTTACCATTGGCTACAACTAGTTCCCAAAGGTTACAATTAGTTACAATTAGTCACCGCTAGTTACAGCTACAATATTTACTACAGTTTACCACTAATGACAACCAGGTACCACTAGCAACGGTCGGTTGCTGCTAGTTGCAACCAGACAGGAGAGGTGTGGCAGGTTTGTCTCTGAATGTACAGAACGCTATATAGTAAATGTATTTTGTATATAAATTTGCAGTTTATAATATAATGTTGGTAGGCTACAGAGGGGAACATATTGTTTTAAAGCGTTTACTGTGTTAACTGAGGCTTGTTATACATAGTGTGGAAGGGAATGGAAAGAGCCCAATTTGCGGTAAAAAGGCTTAGCAAAGTCCAGATCGAATAGTTTATCTCGGCACAATTTGTAGTAGCCATCCAGGAAGTGGTATGGATAACCGATATTTTGAAAAAATGTTCTGAGAAAATCTTTTTCATCTGAAAATACCAGGTAAGAGCTAGGGAGACAAAATGTATGTCCGAAATAGCGGAGTTTCATTGCGTTGATTTTATTTGATTGTAGCATTGAGTGAAGCAACCTATCTAGAGGCCTGAAAAGTGTGAGTTTACTGTAAACTCTAATGGTCAGTGCTGAGTCTTGATTACTTATTAGGATATCTGGAAAAGCTAATGAATGATTTAATTGATTTTCGGTAGTGGATATGTTATTTAGGTGTTGATACTTCAAATAATACTGACATAAGTCCGAATCTATTGGGTTTTTGTGTGAGTGTGCTCGCGCGGCCCTCAGCTAAGCGTAGCACTGTGCTAATACGGCATCCAGCCAATGAAGTACTCATTCGAACTTGAAAAGCAGTCACCAGATTCCACTGAATAATATTATGTTTATTGATTTCCTTTCTCATGAAAATAATTTACTTCACCCGTGTCTATCGTTACTTCGCTATGAACCCTGTATTTAATGTTTTCATCACTGTTCTTATACTTACCCTCAACCTAAGCTCTCTCTATCAATATTATTTGAATATTAACCCTGTGTTTATTATGTGTGTATTAAGATGTAAAACCACCTAGGGCTTCAGCTCGGTGGATAGTAAACTCTTCTCAAATAACTGAACAACCTATCTCTTACTAACGTTCTTTCCTATATAAAGTAATTATCATTATTTTCAGCTCTTCCCTTGAACACCTCTTCATTCTGGCCTAAGCCCATTTTTTATAAAATATACATTGAGAAGAGCATGCTCTAGCATGTTTGAAGATATAGTTTCACTCAAGTTAAAGTCCCATATAATCATAATTAATTACTCTTGATGTTTATTTATGTTGAACTAGCTGTAGCCCGTAGTAATAGTAGAAGATTCAATGTTTAAAAACACGTTTCATGTTAAAAAGCTAGCTCCCTGAAGATGCGAGAGGCAACGGTGGCTTTCGCAGCAGCGAAGCACCTCGTAGCTAAACAAGTATATCCGGTCAGGAAGTCAGCCCGCTAAGCTAGCAGTGGGGAAAGACCTAACAGCGGAGGGACAGGAAATCTGCTCCCTTGCGCTGCACCAAGCTGGTCGTCACAGCAGCGAAAACATACTCGGCCCGGAAACCAGGTGCATCCAGCCACACACACGAGGTCTGCGTAGCGTCGGCAGGGGAAATACCCAGTAGCGGACGGACAGGAAATCGGTTCCATCGCTCTGAACCAAGCTGGTCGCCGTATCCGGCCTTCGGAAATGAGGCTTCGGCAGTCATCAGCGTGGGGCAAAACACAATAACAAATGGACAGGAAACTCGCACTCTTGTTTATGCCTGAACTGGTCGTCGACACGTGACATATGTAGAGACAAGAATTCCCATCACGTGCTTTGTGCGTGTCGGGGCTCTTGCATCAGCGACATGTAACCTTGGGGGAAAACCAACAGGGGCATACCACGGAGCAGGTTCGTGTGCACTCAGCGATCTCAAGCACGCAACAGCTATAAAAGCGCGTTGCACACTAGCTGCGACGGAATATCACCAGGCTTGCCAAACCTGGTACTACAGTACCAGATCTGGTACTTTTTCATGCTGGAGTACATTTGGTACGCCGCTACAGAAATCTGGTACTTTTTGTTTTCGCGGTCTCTTACAAGAATTTATTAATAATGTGTAAGCTAAACATTGTGATATATAACAATTTTTAAAATTATTCTGTTGTAGATGATCGTATAGAGTACCTAGTTCAAACTATGCAACCAATCTGTGCTACCATCATAGCTTCCTTCTGACTGGCGCTCAATGTGAAGCAGTTTGATTCCCGTTGTGAACTCGTATAAAACTGGTTCAAAACAACCCTGCCAAGCAATGCTGCCAGTGCACGGTTAACACACTACAGTTAACTCGTTGACAATGCAGCGTTTGGTTGCTGTGATATTGTAGTGAATATACGACAAAATATCAGTTAGAAGCTCTTAATAGAGAATGGAGAGAACTTGATGTCCAACCGACTGTTCCCATAACAGATGCTACCACGCCAGAAGAATTTTGGTGTGAAGTTTCCAGGGTAAAATGTGTATGCGAAGCTCAATACCTTATTCTTTCAAACTTTATGTTATAGCTCCTCTCGCTACCACATTCATCGGCTGATGCTAAGAGAAAACTTTCTGTCTTGAATAACATCAGAGTACAGAATAGGTCTAAAGTGATTATAACTACAATAATTTCCCTCCTCCACTTCAAAAGTCTTCTTCGTGATGTCAATTGTACCTCTTATGTGCCTAGTAGCGAGCTTAGTGCCAAGCTTAAACAAGAATATTGGTTAGTATTCAATCATCTCATACCCTTTGAACGAAGTTTTTTATTATTTTCATAGTTTTCAACCTATTTTAATTGCAATATGTAAGAAATAGAAATCTGGTACTTTTTTGTTAAAATCTGGTACTTTTGTATTGCCAAATCTGGTACTTTCATCAAAATACGTTCGGCAAGCCTGAATATCACTCCCACCCGCTTAGCTCGGTGGTCGTTCGCTACACCCATTCTGACAAGGTTGAGTATAGTTTGTGGAAAATTTGAGTAGGATTTGTTGCACTTATTGAACAGTTGTTTGTGCCGTTCGAAATATCTACCTCGAATAATCTCAGGGCTCCTGTTCAGTATTTAATCACTTCAGTGTTTCTGAATTTTTGAGTTTGCATAGTTTAGATTTGTGTTGCTTCTATATTAATATTTTTGATAAACCCAGTCGAGTTGCACTCGCAGTAGTGCACGGATTGTAGTTGCCTGAGATCATCTGATCTCAGAGTTTTGAATTATTCGTTATATCTTTAGCTTGTTCTTATGAATTGTGTTTGCTTAGAAAGTTTTCAGTTTATGTCTCATGCGTTAAATTGTAGCCGTCACCCGAAATAGAATTCAGTCATTTATATCTTGTCCTTATGTGAACATGTCATTCTTTCTGTAAGGGAATAATTATTCGATGTTTTATGTTGAATTACTTGGGTAGCGTCATCAACGCTACCAATCACAAATCTTGTGTGATCACTTGGCTTGAATAAAAAAAAATTATTCAGTCGTGAGACTAAAAACGTAATTAAGTGTTGTCATTTCACCTTTGCTAGATTAAGGGCAAGAGCCGTTCCGGATAAGATAGAAATTCAGGTCCAGAATGGAACATTGGACTGATACCCTGAAAAGACTAGAATAGTAACTCAAGAAAAAGGAGTTATTAAATATTACATTTGAATAGGCAGACTTGTGTCTATGAGTTGGTTTCAACTTGGTATATTCTTATACTGTGTTGCAGAGCATCGCATAGGTACCAGTCAAGTTAATCCTGGTTCGAGAAATCATAGCTAATCGGACAGGATTGACTTTGTTATGTCATAGGGCAATATAGTTTCAATCGCAAGTGAATTACTCAAACAAAGGAAAAGAGGACCCATGAGTTACAAATAGTTTCCATTAGTTACGGCTAGCATCACAGTTACAACGAACATTCAGTAGACTATTGGTTACCGCTAATTACTACTAGTTGCCGCTATAGTTACCAATAGTTGCCCCTAGTTACTATGAACTAAAATTAGTTACCTTTAGTTATGAATAGTTTCAACCAGCTACCACTAACTACAGCTGGAGTCTGGTTCTTTTTGACGCTAATGTTTTGGCGCAAATTGTTTGGTGACATGGTTTTCGGCGCCGTTTGTTTTTTGACGCCGAAAATTTTGGCGCTGATTGCAATTGAAACAGGTTATATGGGATAGGTGGAATTACTATAAAACCATTTAGTTTAGATTAATAGCTAAAAACCAAGATTGAAGTCGTCGTGTAATATGTAAAATGCGATCGTCAACTTTCACATACCTAAAAAGATAACATCATCACTAATATTGGCTAAAGTTATTTTTTTAATGCATCTCGTGGCTATGGGCTAAACCACGCAAGTATTCCAACGTCTCTTTTTCTAACCTAACCATACCAAACCTTACATAACCTAACCATACCTAACCTAACCTAAACAAACCTAAATATTGGGCGCCAAAATATTCGGCGCCAAAAACCAAGGCGCAAAACAAGTCGGTGCCAAATATCGGCGGCAAAAAGTCCCATTCCTTAATAGATGGTTACAACTATAGTTAGCATTAGCTACACCTAAATGCAACTGGTTACTTCTCGTTACAACTAGTTACCATTGGTTACAACCAGTTATCATTAACTACAACTAGTCATTGTTAGTTATAACCCGTTACTAAAAGTTGCAACCAATTATCAGTAGTAACAGCCAGTTATCATTAGTAACAACTGTTCAGTTACAACTTATCACAAGTATACTGTTGCCACTATAGTTATAATTATTCGTTTTTCTTTTCCGCTAGTTACAACTGCTTGCCCTTAATTGAAACTTCCTGCCATTGATTGTAACTAGTTAAATCTGAATGTACAAGGTATCATCATTTATAACCAGCTACCACGAGGTTCCATTATTCGTTATTATCAGTTTGGATTAGTTACCAGCGTTACAACTGCTGTAGTCCCGTTGCTTTCCAGAATGACCACTAATTAGAAACGTATCAAAAATGTGGTGGTGCTAGCGTTGTGGGACCTAGAGGGCGAATGACCATGGTGCGATATGGGGTCCTGATATAAGAGTCGAGCGGCACGGGAAGCGGAGGAAAACGAGCGAGTGCAGTCGGAGGAAAAAGCGTCAGCCACGGTTGTGACGAGTGGTACAGCTGTAGTCATCATATAGGGCGGGAAAAGAACATGTACAGTGATGGGGGAAACAGTTCGTCCTGCACAAAGAGCGGATAAACCAAGCCGTGAGCAGGGGCCGGGCGCCAGCTCCCGTACAGTCAGCAGATGTGTAGTTAGCTAGTCGGGGATAGTGTGAAGAGGTACAGCTGAGGTCATAATGTTGAGGTTAGGTCTGTTCTTTGGATATAAAGGAATTCTATTGTTGTGAGTTCGATTGGATTGGAGGAGGCAATGATTGAGAAGTCATTTTTGCTTATGGGATGGTCATTTTGTTCAGCATGTAGACGGGGAGCTGAATGGGAAGGCTTAGCAAGTGGTAGACCGGTTCGGCTTG
>LQNS02278087.1:1903312-1919249 GCA_001587735.2 Parhyale hawaiensis
TTCGACTGTACAAAATGAACTAAACTGATTTGGTCGAGAAATGAAAACGAATTTTTGATCTGAGATCGGTACTGGTTGGTTGAGTTAGTGTGGTTGACGATGTTGCTATGCTGAGTTTGAATTTCTAAGTCCAAGAGTTTAGATTGCCAGGATTTATATAGTTGACTGTTCTGAAGTGACTGTCGATACAAGCGGAAGAGGAGAAATTTTGGAATGACTTGATATGCTTTGCAACAAGATAAGAAATGTAGGTCTAATTTTGATTTTTCAAGTTTTTTGGAGAACTTTTCATATTTTCTGAATATTAACACTCCGGGTTCTCCATATCTGTTGAATATTGTAGCTGCTATTGACTTGTTAATAGGGACCTAATTTTTAATGTGAGTTTATCTTATTTTAATTACCGCCAAGGAAGCTATGGTTTTGTTGAAGGCGTCTGTCTCTTTATCTATCACGAAGGTATCTCCAAAAGTTAAAAACGGAGCTTTACAAAAGTTGTAGGGATTGTTAGGCATGTCAGGAGGAACAGATGAATAACTTTTGATGAAGATCCATTCAACCTCTTCGTTATTTGCATTTTTTTTAATATAACTCAAAAAGGTTTGGGCGGATTTCCATAAATTCGCACGAACTGTTAGGAATGTTACGAAGAGCAAGTGACAAAATTTTTTCTGATGATTTGTTTGTCTCTGTGATTGTTTTGACAGCAACATAATCCGAGCAGTCGAGAACAGATCTTTCCGAAACTGACAGGAATTGTTAGAAATGTGAAAGACACAAATTCCGAAATTTTTGTGACGATCGGTTCGTCTGTGAGCACATATGTAACTCAAATAGTTCTAGACGGATATTCATGACACTTGCAAGAATTCTTATCTACAAATATCAAAAGGCACAAATGAACAAACTTTGGTGATGATCAACTTATTTGTTTGTGGGCTTCACTGTATGTGTCAGGTCATAAGTCAAATTATTACGGACGGATCTTCAAGACATTACGGAAACTGTTACTAATCTTGAGAGACACAGGAGACCAAACTTTGGCGTTGTTGAAAAAATGAATCATAGTGTCAGGAGCAATACCATATTGCCCTTTACAATGTATTACCTAGCGGCGGTACGCGCTCTCAGGATGCTCTGCTCTGAAATTTATTTAAATTTGAAATTGATCTATTTTATTGTAAATTTGATTTATTTTCATTTAAAATTGCTGTATTATGATTTAAAAGTGATTTATCTTGATTTGAACTTGATGAATTTATGATTTCAACTTATCTTAATTGCACTTGAAGAGTGGTAGTTGATATCAAACTCCTTATAAGACACCAATACGTATATCGCTGTTTATATGCCCATTTCCTCTCACGCTAGAAGGATTCTTATTCCAGTGCTGCAAACTTTTCGAAGTGAGTGGCAGGTGCAGTCCATTACATCCACACCAACAGCATTGTGAATACGTCTGGGTCCGGGATGCACTCGCGGCAAACTCGACAATTCGTGCGTTCAAGCAAGCTTTCTTTCGGTGCAATAACCACCAGAAAACACTACCAAACCTAACCTAGCCAATCCTAACCTTACCTAACGTTACCTTACCTAATGTAACCTAACCTAACCTTAACTTACCTAACCTAACGTTACCTAACCCAACCTAAGGTTACCTAACCTAACGTAACCTAACCTTACCTAACCTAACCGTACCTAACTTAAACTAACGTAATCTGCGATACAGCGCGGAGGCACAGCAGCCGCACGTGAACACCGCCCGCGCGTACACCGACGCCCGTACACAAACGTACACATAGAATAACGAGTTTGCCGTCTGTGCGTCCGAGATGCGCTCTCGTCGTTCGCGACAAATTGTGTGCGTGTTTGCGAACGCGGATTGTGTGTGTGTGTGCGTGCGGGTGGCGTTCAAGTACGTGCGCTGCGCTGCTCGCTGTATCGTTGATTATGTTAGGTTAGGTAAGGTTGGATAAGGTTAGGTGAGGTTAGGTTAGGTGAGGTTACTCAAGGTTAGGTGAAGTTAGTTAAGGTTAGGTAAGGTTAGGTACGGTTAGCTAGAGTTAGGAAAGGTTAGGTACGGTTAGCTAGAGTTAGGAAAGGTTAGGTAGGGTTAGGTAAAGTTAGGTTAGAACGTTAGGTTAGGTTAGGTAAGGATAGGTTAGGTTAGGCTAGGAAGCGTTTATTTTAGTAGTGATGCGCGCAGGAAAGCATACTTGAATGCAAAATCATTGTGAAAGACGCGAGTGCGTTCGGCGCATAGATTGATGACTAGTGCATCGCGCCGTAAAAATGACAGCGGAGAACGTGCATCGGCACCTCTTCAGTATTCATGCATGTGGTCATGAGGGTTGCAGCTTAATCTTTGCATCGACCTTAATAATGACCAGTGCTACCAATTCCACTTCAGAGAGCTCGCGAAAATTCTAGCATAATGAATAGCTACAAAGAAGCTGCTATTAATTAATAACTCCTGTCAGAGGTGTATCCATATAATCCATAAACACGTCCATCTGTCAATCTGCTTGTTCAGCTTTCAGCATTAGATAAGGGAACGTTCAACTTGCACAGGATTATATTATGTACCTTACTTTCAGCTTTCCAGTCAAGCGTCAATAAACTTCGCTCACCTGGAGCTATCTATGAAAAACTCATATTCTATCTGCAACGTTATGATGTAGGCGAAAAAGTTAACATTGTTGCAAATTTTTGTCCCCGAAATCTGAAGCAGTGCATGTTTATGCTGAGTTGTTTACGATCGTTTGGAGTAGACGACGCTCAGGCTTTATTTTTCAAGGAATTATTTTAGACATCATCTAAACGGTATACACAGACTGAGCTGTCGAGTGTCTATGATCCTCTCGTATTTAAAACACTGCCTATTACACAGTTACTTACAGAGCCTAATTCTGGTATGAACTGTTAGACAAGGAAAATATCAGATCATTAAATCAACAAATCTAAGGAAGGAAACCACAAGACGAAAAACTGACTGGAAGGCAATGCAATACTTTCAAAAGGAGACGTTTGTTTAGAGAATTCAGCGAGTGTGCTGCATCTTGCACTGTATTTATTACTTACGTTAAATCAGGAAAAAATGACCACCGTGCTATCTCTGGACTAAACATGGGAAACAGACTTGAAGAAGGAAGAGAAATTTCGTAGGACTTTGTTTTCAAACCTGTTTACAAAATATGAGAACGGAGATCAGGAAAGGTGTGCAAAGTTCATTAAAGAACACTGCTCGCATCAGGTACAACCGAGCGGAATGGGACTTTATGGGGCCGATTTTTTGGCAAAAATGTTTGGGCGTCGATTTTTGGACGCCAAAATTTGGCGCACATTTTCTTTGACAGCGATGTTTTGGCGACGAAATTATTTATGGTACTATTACCCCCCACTCAAATTCAGTATTTTTGTTGACGAATTTAGGTAAAATATGGCATTCTTAGACGTTTTTCACGAATAAAATTTTCGTTGGAAATGCTTATTTTCGATAATCAACTTTGAACTGCCAATTGTTTTTCTATGAAGGAAAATAGCCACACTGGGACAGTTAATGGAAAGCCTCTTTTCGTAGGTTTTTTAGGATAGTTTTGGTTCAATAAAATTAGGTTGGGTTAAGCTAAGTTGGGTAGGGTTACGTTGAGTTAAGTTAGGCTGGGTCAAGTTAAGTTGGGTTAGGTAAGGTTGAGTAAGGTAAGGTTAGCCTAAAAAGGTTCTGTTAGGTTCCTACGGGGTCGCTAGCAAGCCTGTAATGACGCCGGCTATTTTCTTCATAGAAAAAAAAAATGGGAACTCGAAAACTAAGCATTTCCGACGAAAACGTCATTCAGGAAAAAGTCTTAGAACGCCTTACTTAACCTAAATGTATGTAAAAATACTGAATTTGACTGGGGGTTATAGTAACAATTTACGGCGACGAATATTTTGGCGGCCAATGTTTAGGTTAAGTTAGTTTAGGTAAGGTTAGGTTATGTACCGGTATGGTTAGGTTTGGTATGGTTGGGTTAGGTATGATTAGGTTAGAAAAAGATTCGTTAGAATATATGCGTGGTTTAGCACACAATCAAGAGATGCACTTAATAATTAACTTTAGTCAATACACTATAGTGTTGATGTTATCTGCTTTAGTCTGTGAAAGTTGACATGCGCTTTTTACATATTGTGCGACTATTTCAATGTTAGTTTTTCGATATTAATCTAAAATAGCATGTTTTATAGTAATGTCATATAGTCCATATATCATGTTTCAAATTCAATCAGCGCCAAAATATTCGGCGCCAAAAAACGTGGCGCCAAACAAATGGCAGAGCCAAAAAATCGGCGTCAAAAAATCGGCGTCAAAAAATCGGCGCCAAAAAGTCGGCGCAAAGTACCGGACCAACAACCGAGGCCTTAGATAAAAAGCTCAGAAGAAATAAATGAACAAAGCTCTCATCTCGGCGTTGGTGAGATGGATGCATTATGCCAGCACTGTGACGGATGTCGATTTTACAAGGAGGACTAGCTGACATAATGTTGCGGACCGGTTTGCCGATACTGCGAAGTACTAATATTGTAAGGCCCTTACTTTTTTTATTAACAGCTTTTTAAAGATCACGTTACATGATCTCGTAAGTGAAGTTCATTATTTTTATACTTAAAATGATGCTTTGTATAAAATCATTTTTAACTAGGGTATAGGTACTTTGACAGCGCATGCCTCCGAAAGCAAGTCAATGATAACGCAAAAATATAATTGGTTCTGAAAGCAGTGTTTCCTCTTTATCTTCACCAAAATTTAGTGTATGTGCCTCTTGATAGTAATAACCGTTTGCACAATATTGGATGATCCGACCGTAACTTTTCAGTTATCTTCTCAGAATTGCTACTACCAACATTAGGCAAACACTGAAACGGACGAACCGATCATCACCAAAATTGGTTCATTTGTGTTTTTCAACATAATATTATCTAACAATACATTGAACCTTCATGAATATAGCTACATCCATAACGTCCTGAGTTATATCTTGACAAATGTTAGTAAAACATATAAACGGATAAACCTATCATTACCAAAATTTGATCATCTCTGTCTTATAGCATGTTTAACAATTCCTGCCAATTTCATGAAGGAAAAGCCGTCCAGAATATTTGGAGTTAAACTAACCACAAAAAAGAGGCAAACAAACGAACGGTTGAACGGATCTCCAACAAAATTTAATCATCTGTTCATCGTGACAAACCTAGCAATCCCTGTAAATTTTATAGAAATATATTCATAACTTATGGAGTTTTCTTGGTAATTGACAGACATAGAGACAAACAGACAAGTTCTACAAGCACATAATCTCCTGAGTGGAGATAAAATTCTCTGCATATCCACGCCAACAGAAATTTCTTTATCAACTTTTTCTTGATAGCCTTCTTTCAATCTGTTTCGTAGGGAGCATGATGATCCTCTACTGAGAACAATCAGTATAAAAACTGTTTTAATTTTACCTCAAATCTGCAATATGCTACAAAACAAGAAAAATACGAAGAGAACTTTCAGGAGGATTCACTGAACCAGTTTCAATGCGTCTTCCCATGTCAACTCAAAAATCTCTGTTATATCGTCAGCGCATAGGCTTCTCTGGAAACCATTTGATGACCTGGCCAGCGTATATTCACCAGATTTAACCGGCGGAAAATCTATGGAACTATGGAATCTGCAGAAGAGCAGGAGGACGGCCTGCAGTGCTCAATGAAATATGCGCTCTGGTAACCAATACTTCATGCTGCTGATAGTGCTGCCCCAGAATAAAAAAGTTATCTTTATAAAGTCAATCTTTCAACGCATCAGGGTTTTTTTTTTCTCAGTAAGAAGAAGGATGCAATGATAGTTAAGAACTTTACGACCTTGTATTTCTTTTATTATTTGAAATCAAACGTATTATCATTATTACGTTCATTATAAATCCTTTGTGATTGCATTTGATATATCGTAATTCACTTGTCGTAGTGAATAAATATTTATATTTGCATGATTAGCGTTGTTATCAGAGCTACTTAATAATTTAGGAAAAAAGCCGTTATATCATCACTGGTGGGCGGATCAAAATAAAATTTACTATGTCACAGTACGTGATCACTCAGGTTGAACATACCCTAGCTTAAGCTTATGACACGCTGTGTAATGTGTATACCTCACGACCGCCCTGGTTAATATACACCTTGTGCTGCAGCATACCAAAACACGATGGTGAAATTATTTCAATATATGATTTATTCTTCAAACCACACCTCATTGCGTCAAAGCCCTAGGAATAAAAACTCAAAATAGAGCATTCAGTAATCCCAGGGCGCTAACGCTGCTACGAACAACCGCTCAACAGGCCAATCCCGGCTTACTTGACTTTTGCAGATCTGCTCGGCCAAACGCTAAAGCCAGCATTGAATTCTAAGTAACAAAGACCGGGGTATGAAATGAACATCGACTGAACTGACGAGTTTGGCACCTAACAGCCCAATGCTAAAGACTGGGGCTCAACCGCAGCTCGTATGTTACTCCCAACAGCGGGACGACACAGAGGGATGCAACGAAACTCTTCACATTCGTCATATAGTGTAGGTATGTATGCAGCGAAAATTCATTGACAAAAGCAAAGCTCAAAGTTATGTTGGACTACTTTTCGGAACTCTGAAATTCCTTTATGGAATAGTGGTTGAGAAAGCATCATAAATAGAGGTAACGGTAAAGTCAACTTTCAATGCACCCTCTCCTCGAAATCAACACGCACTGGTTCGTGCGGCAGACATAGGCCAACAGGCCCCAGAGGTGTTAGTGCAGCATCAGCCGACGACGGGTCGCTAAAAACTGTGGGACCGAAACGGAAGGTTGAACGACCCGCCACCCGTCCCTACCTAAGGTAGGTACCTCTCGACAGCTAAGCGCACCACCCAAATTTGCTGATTCAGCTCGCCATGAGCCCCTGAGAAAGACCGCGCCTAGCCTGGGGATCGTTCTCAGGATCCTTAGCACTACTGTGCAGCACGCAATGCCCGCTTCTTGTACAATATTTCACAAGTTTACAGATAAACCGGTGAGCAAATAAAGAAAATGAAAAATGTTAAAAGCCGAAACTGAATGTATAACTAGAACGCCTCGTGGCGTAAGACGATCAAATAGCTGCGGTGGGTGGGAAATTCAACGGCGTCATTCCTATCATTGCGGGCTTACTCTAGAGTTTGGCATTTTCACATATCAGTCAACCCACCGGCTGTCTGAAAAAGATTGTGATAATGGCTCAGCTCCTTTTGCCTTTTTTTGGGTGAAGCTACAGATTCAACGCCCTCATTTTTTATGGCTAGCTGACTCGAGATTTTTACTATTTTCCACATATCAGCCAACTCACCTGACTGCCTAAAACAATTATTAATGTGACACAACTCCTTCTACCGCTCTTTGGGTGGACAGATAAAGAAATTCATCTCCAACATTTCTGATAGCCTGCCAATTCTAGCTTCTTGTGGGGGCAGGGGGTGGGGCATTGGATAGATCTAGGACAACCCACCAGACTCCCTGCAAAAAAATGATGAACATTGCTCAATTCCTTCTAAGTCATTTTGGGTGGACAGACCTACATCTATACAAACTTAAATAGAACGCCTCATAGCGTAAGATCATCACCCGTGGTAGGGGCAAATTTAACGAAGTCATTTTTGATGAACGAGGTTAGGGCACAGCCCCAATCCCAGAGAGTAGATCTTCAAGGATAACATATAGTCCAGAGGAATTTCGCTGAACCGTGCATATCGATGTATACAGTGTTTTATTTTTTTTGTGATGTATGGGTATGTACTCAATAGAAATCAGCCGCATGCCAAGCTGGCATCACAGGGGAAAATTTTCATTCGTGAAAGCCAAGATGGCCGTCACCGTGCCAGATGAGAATCTATTTTGTCTCATCAGTCCGGTAATATTTGTCATAGAGCACTGGTTCCGGGGGCAAATCATAGGTTTTGGGGGTAGAGGAATGCATTATAAGGTGTTTTAAATAGGTAAAGGCATTATTTGCTTTGAAAACGGGAAGCCACAAAAAAGTTATCATTATACACTGAATACTTGGAGCCCTCAGAACTCTTAGAAATCATTGTCTTGGAA
Source organism: Parhyale hawaiensis (assembly GCA_001587735.2). Lineage (NCBI taxonomy): Eukaryota > Metazoa > Arthropoda > Malacostraca > Amphipoda > Hyalidae > Parhyale > Parhyale hawaiensis. The sequence continues at coordinate 1,911,444 of LQNS02278087.1, forward strand.
TTAACACAATTAATTCCAGTATGCAGTTACTTATTTATTTATTTATCATTTGTGTCTCCACAGGCGGGAGGTGTTCTTGGCCACAGGCTGGAGGTGTACTTAGTTGTGTTCATTTAAAATGACCAAAAATATATCTCAGACAAATGTGAATCACATGATAAAACATTTTTGAATAAACTTACCAAAACTCTCACACATCCCCGAAATTAAAGTCCGTCGCCCTGTCTCAAACATTTTGTATGAATTAACAATGTCTAAGTTCATGCAAAGTGAGTGCAGCCATTGTGTTGGGATTTCTGCACCTTTCATTGTCGTTACATTGGCAGAAAACAGAACAGGACTAGCGGGCTGCTGAACTTACTGCACCTGGCTGTGGCACTCGAGGAGCACCCACATGCCTCACAGTCACTGCCAATAAAAAACAACTGATCGATATCTTTTCCCAGTGTATCAAGAAATACAGGAGAGAGCATAAATGCGGCAACTAGCTTGTAATCTCTGGTGTTGATTCGGTGCCGCAAGAAATCATTGATGGTGAAGTAATAGCAAGAACAGACTTGGCAAAGTCAGGAAAGACAAATTTCACAGTCGTCGCAGACGATACAGGCATATTTGTCCTTCTTCTGTACGCGTATAATGTGGAACAACTCAACTCTTGATTAGCCATGTCCCGAACAAGTCCTTCAAAGTCGACTGCAGACAGCAAAACGAGAGCTGAACATCACGTTGTCAACCTTCAAGATCTTCTAGCTGCTCACGTGTTGATTGGCTGTGAAACAGTGTCGTATATATGGGGAGTAGGGAAGGCCACAGCAGTCAAAATTTTGATATATGCAATTTTATTATAATTCATAGATCAAACTGTTCATTCTGTTCAGGGGCTACGTCTCGTCATAGAAATCCATCAATCCAATTTTGTTGATGGTAACTTTTTGCAGTTTGAAGTTTTTGTAACAGTTGCTATGCCTCTTAAAGCCATATTTTACCGTAAGACTAGCTGATAGCATGGGCAGTTACATTTAGTTTCTAACCTTCTTTTTCACGGCGTTCGTGCTGCTGAATAACGCTCGACTTCACGATTCGAATGTGGTAAAGTAAGTTTTAAAGCAAATGTTGCCACAACCTTAAATTGGTTTCCTGCGGGACTACAAAAAAAAACTAATGATTTGTAAGTAGTGATATTAATGTGCGCGTTTGGTGGATTTGCGGATTTGCGCGATCGATCGATCGTGCTGCACGTTTAGTGGATCGTTCAAATTTTTAAATGAAAAAAACAAAAAAAAAAAAACAGTCCCTGCCCCCCCTAACCTACTCGACATTAAACCCGAATATAGTCCAACTTACCCGAAATTACGGCCTAATACCTACAACATCCACCAAACGCGCAGCGCGATCGATCGTGCAAATCCACCAAACGCGCGCAACAATATCATTAGATGCATTCAGTTACAAGCTAAATTTGCTATGAGTAGTTAAACATTCATTAAAATACAGTAAGGAGCTATACCACACTACACTGCATTTGCACACATAGTGCGACGTAACAGTGCTATATTATCGGATTTGGTATATTTGCACTAGTCGTCCAGATGATCCAGGATTGAATGTTGCATGACAGGACAGCAGATATACATAGCTGACTTGACTTCTACCGGTTTTTTAACAATGTATATAACTCGTAAAAGAAGAACTCTGACATGGACTGGCGAGTTTGTGCCTTTTGTTGCACTTTTGAGGGTACTTCGCTTTGTCTTTGCTCATTGTGAGGCGAAAGATATGCTCAATTACTTCATAAGTTTAACTAGTGCTCAGAATTAGGATCCTAACATTATAGATATGGCATTTCACTGAATAGCTTCCTGCACCGACAAATGACGCGAAGGCGATAATTCGATCTATCTCTCAATGAACGAATTTCATGCACGTTTGGAACGGTCGGCAGGGTAGCAATTTCTCGTCCAAGCCGCAATAATCAGCGAAGGATAATTTTATCGCAATCGTACCTTTCGTTCTGTCCATAGCATTAAATTCTACATATAGTGTTGGACAAGTGAGAAAAACTTCACAAATGCTTAAAATTCAAATTAGTTGTTTTTTTCCTGCTAAATGCTAATCCAATTTTTGGATGCTAAACCTCTCAAAATTTTAAATCTAGTATAAAAATGCTAAATTGGCAACACTGCAGAGCTGCACCTTCGCACCTGCTATGCTACTCGTGGTGTGTAGCACATACTGCCTGCCTGCCAGCTCAACTGCTCCCGGTATGCCAGCGCCCTTAAATCTTTTGGTATTTTCAGCGACCGATCTACCGGATACCCCACTGTTCTGTGATAGCAGTTCCTCTTAAATAGCTTCTCTTCAAGTGATGCTCGCGATTTATCAGAAGTTGCAAAGCTTTGATGCCAGCGAGAGCCAAAAGTTCTCTCATTAGTGAGGGAATCCATCTGCAAATACAAATTCTCTCGAAGTAATTATTTCTGCAAGATATTGGTTATGTAGAACGGCTTCACTTCGAATCACCAAAATAGTAGAAACGACTATCGAAAGCTGCAAAAGATCATAATATTACAAAAGGTTAGCTGCGTTGCAATACTTTAAAGCTGCTAATTGCTTTAGTTCACTGCCAGTGGCAATCGCAATGAACGTTACAAAGCTGGCCACTTTTCCGGAGTGTCCCTTGGGCAAAAGTCTGTCCAGAGCAGTAACTTGTTTAATTAGGAGATAAACTTAGGTAACTTCCAAGAGCGCAACTTGTACACAGACCCGTAAGCTTGAGAAGAGAGAAAGAGAGGGCGTACGGTTCTAGTGTTGCTCAGTTTTCGATGAAGAGAAACCTCTGCTGCAGCAGGTATTTTTCCTCCACACAGCGTACTAGTAGCGCAGCAGAGTGATTTTTTTTTTCGGAAACAAATGCTGCGGGGCGTGCGTTTGGGAGATATGGTGCCGTGTACCCCTGCCGCTCTCGAACGGAGTTCTTTTGATGGAAAATGCGGCTCCGAAAGAATTACGCCTGTCTGGGACCCGTAGTTAGCTTTACCGAGAGCTTATTAGAAAAGCACTCCAGGTAAAGGAATCCTATGTTGAGTTGAATACTGTAATGTGGAGATCCGCCTCAATTGTTATCGAAGTGCCATCAAAAGAACAGGGAAGGGTGTCCATATCGGACATATACTCGCGCATCTTGAATATAAATGCAAGCAGCACAAGAGTCCCGGTAGGAAAAAAAGCCCCGGTGAAAAAACTACACGGAACAAAGCCCCGGTAAGAAAAATCCCCCGCCTATCACCTACTGTACATTTATTACCACTACTTAGTTATTTTGAAGCAAGTTATATTAAACTAAGTTAAATTATTGTACTGTACAACATTTATGTACCCCAACCAAACGAAGCCAAGCGTAACCTACTCCAGCCTTTTTTAATTGATCTCAGCCTAATCTAACTACATCTATCCAAAATCAACCTATTCTGCCCTAACATTACCTAGCTTCCTATAATCTAACATGACGTACCATAACTTCACCTAATTCAACCTTAACCTATCTAACCTAACCACTTCTAACCTAACCTAGTCTCACCTTACCTAACCTAGGCTCACCTAACCTAGCCTCACATAACCTAACCTAACCTCACCTAACCTAACCTCACCTAACGTAACCTCACCTAACGTAACCTCACCTAACGTAACCTCACCTAACTAAACCTAAACGTTTTTTATAATTGCGATTTAGAGAAAACTAGGCCTCATCCACCTAACCTGGCCTAATGGCTTTAATCCATGTGTAATTACCTAACTTTTTTGCAGTGAAGCAATTTTATTCGATAAGTATAACCAGAGATACCCAAATTTTGGGCTTAGCAAAGTCCAAACTGTAAAAAAAAACTCGGCTCCCATGCATATAACCTAACCCTGACCTTACTAACCTAGCACAACCTCACTAACATAACTTAACCTCACCTAACCTGATCGCACCTAACCCAACCTAAACATTATAAACTTAATCTGACGAAACCCAACATAACATCATCTAACCTAACATCAGCTCACCCAACCTCACTTAACCTAAATTACCCTTACCAAATCTAACTTTACGTCACATTACCCACGTTCACAAATGCAAATGCTAAGTCAAATAGAGCTTAGCTCAATCTCGATTAGTTTACATTAATATGTTCCATTCTAAATAAACGAATAGAGCTCTAGAATATACGTAGCCGCGAGAAGAAGGCTGGGCTTTTTTCAGGGTGGCTTTTCCCCCCGAGATTTTTTCCTTCCCGGACATTTTTCCTCCTGATTTTTTCTTTCCGGATACCTGTTAGGGTGCCATTGCAGTCAGTGAGCTACTTTGGTAATGGCAGCTGCCGAACTCGTGTATCATTAGATTATCTTCGGTGGTACTGGCGCCCTCAGAAGAGCGCCATGCGTTAGTTACTCTTGTCCAATTTAGCTAGGCCTTCAGGGCATCGTTCTTTCTCTCTCGCCGTGCATCTTTCATGTTCATACTGCTTTTGCTTCACTTTTTTTTGTTGATCGTCCTTTTCCTTTCTTGTATGCTATCCCCATACATGGTATCCTTAATTGCTCATTTTACAGCATTTCTCTTCGTTCTGCCTGTCTGGGAACAGCAGGTATGGTTTCGGTAAGGAGAATAACACTAAGATAATACTGAACTAGAGTGCTCCTGAAAATTCTCAGTCCGGAACACAGCACAAGATCTCAAAAAACAACAGAAGAACAGCCACTGAGCTTCGCCTTCGTAGTCCAGAACAGCTGGAGCCGCAGTCCGCAGACACCCACCCACACCGTCGCCCATACGCGGGTTAATTCGCTTCGCTGCAGCGGGCTGCAATGATAACGCAAATAATCAATTGAGTCGTACGGCTCACACACATACACACACACACGCCTCTTTCCCTTTTGGCTTATAACTAATCAGCTAATCTAACTTTAACGTAAACCATCTCGTCTGGAGCAAGCTAAATATCTGGAAAGTTGCACGCTACATTCTCAAACTCTGCCTCTCAGTCGCTGCTGCCGCCCAAGAATTTAGAGACTGCCTTACCAACTCCTGTAGTTATTCTATCCTCTTGAAATTCCTCGCAGTATTGCAGCTCTCTGGGGTGACAGAGCTTCGTGGATTGCGCTCGAGCCCCGAGGCTTCGAGCTCTTGGGTAATCTGGGACAAAGAAATTTTTTTCTTTAGTAACATTGAACTCTACGCAGCACAAGTATGCATGTGCATAAAGCGTTTGTTTGGTTAGTCAACGTGTGTAATTTCTGTTTAACTTAGTCCGTTAGAGACGACAGGGCTGATATCTCGGCAGGAAGATCGCTCAAAAATTCTGATGTGATAACTCCACACCCAAGCGGTGTCTATGGGGTAATGTTGGTGTCCGATAGCTTGTCTGTTCATCAATATGCGCCTCGTTCTCTTTCACATCTTCCAGCATATATTCTGATAGTTGTAAACTTTAAATTTAAGTTGATCATAATGTTATTTTATTTTCATGTCTCTATCATCTTTTTATGCTTATAGGAATCATTCGAAATCCATGATCCACCTTTCATGTGGTACTTTAACTGGTGAGAGAATAGAACAAAAATAGCGACGAAATTGAAACCATTGCCATGGGCTGGTATAAAGTGACAATTGTATCATCTGACAGAGAATGTGCGATAATACTAAAATTCCTGGCTACAATACTTTTCTAGCACTCGGTCGACCTTCGGACATATACCAACGTTAGTTAAATTATGCTACCTCTATGTGGGCGTTGGAACAAATTTTCTCTCTCTACATTTTATCCCCAGTAGTGGCAATCGCTGTTCTTTGGTTAATTTTTCTCATCTTATTATACGTATACGAAACAATATTCATTTTGATTGGTTCACATTTCTTTGGCGTTTTGCATCCCCGTTTCTCTTTTTAGAGGGCCGTTACATTGGCTATAGAAAGTTAACACGTATAATAAGAAACTAATATTATGTATATCGTTCGTTTTGTTGCGATGGCTTAAGCGATGGCGAAGTGTTTGTGTACACGATTATTTTAGGAACTTTTTATTTAAAGACGCCGTATCTCCTACTTTTCTTCTTCTTATACCACTTGTAATGATATGTGATTCAACATATGTTTAACTATACCGATACCCTGCCCCCATCTCATCAGTCATTGTCACTGACTCAAAGAGCGAAAGTGAGGCCAACATTCTGCACAAGGCTGTACATGTTTTACTTACAGTGAAACACTGCCACAGCGAGCAGTCTGGGGTATGCTAGTCTGCCGGGTCGAGAGTTGGCAATATCGATAGCGTACGTGCCTATCAGGCAGCAAATTCTGACACACTTGGTGAGCCCCATGGATATTCACTTCCATTACTGCGAAGGGCTACAGTTGATACTAAACTGGAGATAATAATGAGAAGAGACTCAAAATTTGTACATACCTTCATGAATATCGATCTAAAGTTCCTGAGGCAGTCAGCTAATGATAATATATGAGAAGTCAGTACATATTCGTAATTTCATGTCTTTATGAAAAATCATCAGTGAAATATGTTTTTGGGGTAGCAATCGACAGAAATATGAAAAAACGACGAAATTTGACTCCTTTAACACTGAAGTACAATTCAAGACAAACACAGGTGTTGTGCTGAAATGTGTTTGTAAGCATCAATGCCTAAAAGTTCGGCTTCAAATTTTAACTAGTGTTGGAAGGTCAATTAATAGCCTTTAATTATAAAAGGTGTCCTTTTGATTCAAGTTCTTGGTAGATTTAGAGCTCTAGCACAACATTTTGCAACTTTTTACAACCTTATGAATTACAGGGGTCCAAAAAATCAACCAGACGTCACCAAACCATATCCCGGGCAGTCGTCGCAGGTTGGTCTGAGAGGCTTCTTGCTGAGGCAAGAGCTTCAACAGTCTTCAAACGCTTTGGAATTGACGGTAACACACAGAAGAGATCATAAATGGATCAGAAAACCTCATAAACAAGAAGAGAAAAATTGCAACCAGAACTGACAAACTTGAGTGAGAAAAGACAAGAGGCTAGGGTAAGGAAAAAAGATTAACTCCAATAGAATATTAACAATGAGTCGAGAGTCCTTTTCAGAAAAAAATTCCTTTGGACAGGCCTGACTTTTTTCAACATTATTGGGTTGTTTTGCTGAAGGAGCAGATTTTCAATAGGTTGCCATTCGGAGGAGGAACTCCGATGGTCTGGGGAGGGCTTTCACGAGAAGTCTGATAAAAATTGAGGGACTGCAGAACGCACTGAAGTATACAGAAGGTGCTAATTGAAGTCTTCTTCCATATTTGGTAGTTGTGATCAGAGCAAAGCGTTGTTGTGCCATCTCATACACACGCTTAGCCTCAACACTACGATCCACATAGGTCTGCCACAACGTGCGGTCATGCGAAGGCTGCCAAGCCCGATAAGCCGTTTGCTTTGCTTCGAAGGCTAACCAACAACCTCTACAAAACAGACACACTCGAGTCGGTAAGCTCAGAGATAGGATCCTCACGGTAAATAATCTGGCGCCAGGGTAACGCCCTAACTATAGATATTTGCCTCACCAAATTATTTCTTACTAGCGGGACCCGTGGAATTCCACGGTTAAATCAAGACTATACTTTCTAAAATGAACCAACCCACGTAACACTATTGCAATTTACCTCAGTTTAACCCAATGCAGCTCTTATAACGTAGCCCACCCCATCTGAGTAAACGTCCGTCGCTCATTCCAACTCAACAATGTCTGTCTATCCAAGCATATTTAAGTCGTATGAGCTAACGTGACCGGT
>LQNS02278087.1:1927762-1942485 GCA_001587735.2 Parhyale hawaiensis
AAGACCTGGCCTGTGGCCGAGAGATTAGTCATCAGCCGTATCACAGATACGTCAGCTTCCTGAACTCAATAAAGCGCAAAACAATGAAGAATGAACGACGAAAATCGCCAATATATTGGTCTCTTGCGTTAGCTGTAGCACAGATACCTGATTTCGCATGTAAGGCCAAATGCGAGTTGAACATTGAATTCAGGCGTAACACACGAAGGAAGGAACGAAGGAACGAAGGAAGGAACGAAGGAACAACGCTATTAATATTATAGATTGCTTTGTAGCTAAAACATTGCGTTGTTAGATGAGAAACCAGGTGTTTTTTATCGTAAAGGACATACTTTTCTGCTTATTAGATTTTCTCAGTAAGACGTATTCTGGATTTTATAATTATTTCGGCCAAGCTTTCGATAATCTTTGAGAGAGTCGTTTTCAAGCAAGGAGGTTCTAATAGAGAGGAGTGCACCCTATCTATGTATCCTACGGGAGCGTTGCGAGTAAACTTTTCCACTTAAACTGGCTGAGTGGCTTATCCAATCGGAGAGCGGCATTGCCTCACACAGCATATATAGAAAGGAGTCCTGAGCTCAAATTTTTATAGTCATTAACCATCGACGAAATTCCGAGCGGATGGAAGTATGTAAAGAAAACTTGCATCCTGTATACCATCTGATGATGAAAATAACAGGGTGAGCGCTGGAATATAAATCATCAGACACGAGTGTCTCTGCAGACACTGCCACTTCAGACAGTTTAAGATCTCCAAACGACAGCTTAAGTCACGTGACAAAGCCATGTGTTTACTCGCCCAGGGAAGGCTTGTGCGTACTCCTCCCATTGAAGCTCCTTGTTTTCAAGGCAGGAAACTTTTGTCCCGGGAATTCTTAAATGCAGCTATAGTGTATCAAAGATACTCAATTGAATTTCGTTCAACATAATTAGAGCAATTGGTCAAAAATTTGTCTCACAATAATGAATTTATAAGTGGCCTGTAAATTTCGAAGATATGTTAGTAGCTATTATAGCAGTTTTGATCTAATGACGAGAAGCTTGATTCCAAAAAACGGCTTTGCTGGTTTTGTTTACCCTACATAGGGAGACCCGAGGTGTATTGCACCTCGCCCTGCAGAAACTTGCATATTTATTATTTTCAAATTTCAGATGTGTTGCTGGAAACCTGTGACTTTTTATAAAATGGTATTTTTCATGTTTTGTCAAAAAGTTTAAGTTACAATACCGTACATAAGTGAAAATACCATAGTTTTTATGATAAATGGCCCGTATAAAGGGAGACCTGCTCGATAGTGCACTGCACCCTGCATTCTTATGGCTGGCAGCCCCGTACGTGTTAACGTCTGTTAATACTGTGTATCTGCCTGTAACTTCATCCCAGGGTTATAATTACTGATGGAAAACGCAGTTTTATACACATTATTTATAACTAGTGGACCCGTGCGTGAAAAAATTAACGCAATAACCTCTACGTTTGCCTAATGCCTCTAGGCCGGTGCAGAATCTCCTCTTCTCTTATTTACTTCTTTTCTTCATTGATCCTTTGTCATGCTGTCATCCTTAGGTCTTCTATGTAGACAGGCAGAAGTAACATCTTGAGTAAAACACTCCAACAAATTTAAACAAAATAACAGCTTATATACAATGTGTTCGCTCCGTAGCAAAGATACCGTTGATACCGTCTTTCCACTTCAAATATCTGCTTCATTTGAGGTGCTCAAATTTTGACCTACGACGAGAAAACTGCTTCGTCAGAGGAAAACAGTGAGCTAGAAAAAATAATTGTCTACTGGCCGTGAAAACTTATGTTTCGTCGGTTTCGTTGACTATTGCATCAAAGTGGGAAGAATAGCTCATGCAACGAAATCATCTGTGAGAAGAAACTACGATTCAAGAAGCATGAGAGTGCCAACGGAAGCTTCAGATATCTTCAGTGGTACGACTTCGACTTCGGCAATGAAAGAACTGCATTCAGACATACGGTCGCCCTATACTTTGCCGTAGATTCGATGTATGGAGAAGCTAGTACTCGTACAAGTCAGACTAAGCCTTCTTCATTATTGGAATTTCAACTGTCTCTGCTAAGATACGTTTGCCATCTTCTGCAACCTGGCCGATTTTCTGCCCATATTTTCAATGGAGCTTGAGAGGACAATCAGAGCCTCCAACCTGGGCTAAATTCCGCCTATCTATTTCGTTAAGAGCGTGACACCAAACATATAAATAAATATATAAATATATGAATTTATAAATATATATAAACACACGACGGTCATTCTTAGTATAAGATAAATATGACCACTTTAGCTAAATGAGGGTACATCAGTGCAGTCGCAGTGCATTGTATACTGTATTATATGAATATTGTTGTGTACACTCGTAGTACATTGATTTTTCTGCGTACGTAGACAGTACAGTCCCTGCAATACAGCAGGCACCTGACAGTTCCCGTAGCACATGCACACTGCCTGCATTGGTGGGGAAACTACCACTGTTATCGTACAAAATGTATATGACTTTATACTTTCTACCGTTCTCTTAGAAAAGTTCATTTGATGGTGTCTTATTTTACCAATGAATTGATGATTGAAATTATATCTCAACGCATGTATGAATGTATGAAGAGTATGCCTGTTGATTTTTATTTCGGAATAGGCCTACCAATAAATAATGAATTTATTATCAAATCATTAGGCCGAGGTACATCGCACTCTGCCTCTTCCGTTATAACTCTTCACTATAGGGGTCTCCCTTTGTAGGGGTAACATTGCTCTAGTACCTTGAAATCATTCCAATCAATTGAATGGCCAGTGTCTCTGACATGAGGATAAACTAATTAGTTCATTTATTTTTTTCAACATTTACTTTATGTTCATTAATTCTTGTTCAGAAGACGTCTTACCGAGAAAAAGCCTAATAAATTATGTAACCTGGAAGTCCATTATTTTCATCAATAAGATACTTTTCTGTGCCTACGCTTTACAGCCCGGAAGACATTATTCCTCGCCTCCCTTGATGGACACGTCATCTTCAGGTCCGAAACTGAGGGACAAATTTTCAAAACGGCATAACTTTTTTAACCATGCCAGGTACTTCTTCTTTAGCACACTATTAGCCAATAAGATGTTGATCATTGAGTTAAAATTTGAGGCATGTATGAAGGATGATAAAATGTTATGAACGAAAAACTGATCTCTTAAAATTTATAACGTCCAAAACTAAGGGACAAAAAAGAAAAAATTAGTTAATTTCTTATTCAGTCCTTATTTCTTTATTTACATCGAAGACAAAGTTTGACACTGCAATTTGCAAGTATTGCTGTTCGTTACATGATGGCACCACGTCAGAAAGTTTAATATATCGTGCGACAAGATATGAAGTGGCCCAAGAATAATTTCATTATTTGAGAAACTTCAGATAAGGTAAACCGTTTGAAAAGTGGTATGGGTAGAATAGTGAAGTCGTACGATAACACGGGCTGCATTAGTTCCCCTAAAAAGCCGGCAGGCCCCGTAAAACATCAGTTATAGAGGACAAAGTCATCCAGCGTACCTCAGTGATGAATCGATCGTTGTAAGTCCTAAGCTGCGATAAGGAGGGAAATGAATGACACAACATGTATGAACGTCTCACGTCAGACCGTTTCTCGGCGCCTTCAAGAAATAGGGTTATTGACATGACGCCCACAGAAGAAGCCGCTTGTGAGTGCCGGGAAAAAGAAAAAGAGATTAGAGTTTGCAAATAAGTATGTTAACTGGTCCCGTGAAAATTCGACTAGAATATTTTCAGTGATGAAAGCAAGTTTAATTTGTTTGATAATGACGGTAAGAACTTTGTTGAAAGACGTGAAGGTGAGAAATTAAGTGTAAAATGTACTAAAAAGACTGTGAAGTTTAGCGGTGGGAGCGTGATGGTTTTCGCAATGTTCTCTAGTCATGGGACATCGCCTCTCCTTCGTTTGCAAACCCGTGTGAATGCTCAGGTATGTAAAAATCTGTTGGAAGGTATTGTCATGCCTAATATTGTAAACTCAAATGTCCCCAGCCCTATCTTCATGCAAGACAATGCCAAAGACAGTCATAAGCAGTAAGCAAAGAGCGTAACGGGAGGACTTACGAAAAATTAGCATAAAAAAGTGACATCATCTTCGACGAATCTATGGCTGAGCATAATAGGAGTATTTTACCGAATTTTAAAAAAATCATCTTAAATTGCGAAATTCATCTCTAACGTATAGATAAATTAAGAGAATATCACTGGTGAAAACTTTCACAGCTCTAGCACCGAATTTGGTCCCTTTTGGCGAGATGATTTAACTTTTCTTTCTTAATTGAAGCCTTGTCTGCTCTTCATATTCAGTTCACAGTGCTCTTCACAGAACATTTTATTCCTTACCAGCAAGTTATGGTAAGAAATCCCATCAATGCGGAAGATCTTTGGATGAAACTTCAAAAGGCATGGGTGAACATTACTGTTGAAGATTGTCAGTCTCATTCGGTCATGTAGTCGACGATGTGCAGCTGTAATCGAAAACAAGGGACTATTTACCAAATACTGTTTGTTTATCACCATTTTCCCAAATGTTTCTAGCAAAATATTGAGTTAAATATATATTTTTCTCAAACCAGAATATATACAAATACTAAATATAAACTCGACTGTTGGTAAAAATTAACGTTTCGGGATAGTGTTTCCCATCTTCCCAACTGAGCATTCTGAAGATGGGAAACACTATCCCGAAACATTAATTTTTACCAACAGTCGACTTTATATTTAGCATTTTTTCTTCTTGTTAGTCCCTTAGTTTTGGACGTTATAAATTCCAAGAGAAAAATTTTTCGTTCATAACTTTTTTGTTATCCTTCATACATGTCTCAAACTTTAACACAATAATCAACATCTTATTGGCTAATACTGTGCAAAAGAAGAAGTACCTGGAATGGTTAAAAAAATTGTCCCTTAGTTTTCGACGGTACTGTAGATTAGGTTCCACAGCTTTAATTTCTTTGAGTAGGAGGTCCTTTAGGCTACGCGATCCTCTGTTAGTTTTCTTCTTACTAGCTTAAATCCTCGAGTGTAGAGAAAATGTAGCTATCCAGTAGACAAAATACCTGGAGGAACAGGAATGGAGGCGAGCCAGAGATTTACGGCCGTTTAAGAAACTGTCGCGTGTCTCAGTTTCTTGACTGGAGACCGTCTCGGATTCACATTAGGGGAAAGAATTCTCTGGAGCAATGCACTGGTGCCTGTCTCTTCTGCCGAGTGTTTGCGCTCCCTTCGCCTCCCCAGATTGGAAAAGCGTCTGCTGTTCTCGTGTGTGCGAACCTTTCGAGAACTTACGAGAGGCTCCGCACGTTCCTGATTTGCTACTTTATGCTCCGACCAGACTTTTTGGGTGCAGTCTTGAGCCGAAATTTGAGGCACGATTTGTTCCTCACGGCTAATGCAGGTGTTCAGCTACTGCAGCTAAAGAGCATTTGTTTCTTGATCATGCCGCATTTTCTGGAGGCGTGAAGTGACTGTGATCAATATTGTGCCGCGATTTGTTCCTCACGGCTAATGCACGTGTTCAACTACTGCAGCTAAAGAGCATTTATTTCTTGATCATGCCGCATTTTCTGGAGGCGTGAAGTGACTGTGATCAATATGGTGCCGCGATTTGTTCCTCACGGCTAATGCAGGTGTTCAACTACTGCAGCTAAAGAACATTTGTTTCTTGATCATGCCGCATTTTCTGGAGGCGTGAAGTGACTGTGATCAATATGGTGCCGTATGTAAATAAACAGTGCTGAAAGCGGTAATCACCTGTGAGTTTTTGTTATGGCATATTTTGTCATATTTTTATCTGAAACACAATACATAGGGTAAATAAACTAGAGCACTACGAGAGCGCACACCGCCGCCAAGCAAGACAACGGTAACGAAAAATTCGAACTGGTTCTGAACCATGATTTTCTTTATATCAACACTAAAATTTAATCATTTGTGCCTTTTGATAGTATTAACAGTTTCTGTAATATTCATGAAGATCCGTTCATATCGTTTTAGGTTATGCTACTAACAAAAATTGTGACAAACATAAATCAAGTTCACAAACGGACCTACCGTTCATCACCAAAAATTAATCAATTAAGTATTTTAACATTGCTAACAACTGAAAATTTCATAAAGATCCTTTTCTGACTTTTGGAGTTATTGTGCTAACAGGCATAAAATCAAACACAGCGACAAACAAATGAAGGAAAAAACAGATCATCACAAAAATTCGGGCATTTACTCTGCGTAATATGCCAAATAACTCTACAAGTTTCATAAAAAAAATCATTTCGAAACTTTTTGAGTTATGGCAACAAGAAAAACGAGGGAGACAAACAGACAAACGGATGGACGGATCTTCACCAAAAGTGAATCATCTGTTCCTCCAGCATACCTAACAATCCCTCTAAATATCGTTGAAGTCCGTCAATAACTTTTCACGTTATCTTGGTGATAAACAGGAAGACAAAAAGGCAACAGATATGTGCACGGAAACATAACCTCCTTGGTAATAACAAAATACATTTATTCGCTCGTCTTCACATAAAAGGGCATTGCATCGTGTGATGAACATAGTAATTTAATTGTTGCACGTTGCATGTAATGAAGAATTACGTTTGGTGTCAACTAGCACTCCGCTGTTTTTTTTTTTTTGGGGGGGGGGGGGGAATGGTTACTGCTCGATTAAACATTTCACTACGCTTGTTCCTTTGTCATTTCTTTGACAGCGTCGTTGACCAGATCTTGTACTCCATGTCAATCAAACTTTACAGTTCTCTTTCCAAGTGTACGAGATTGTTCCGAGTTTAGAAAAAGCTATATACACCATTAACCACAATAAATAAGCAGTCTTAGCAGCCTAATTTTTACAAGCTTCTGACTGTACGAATCACTGATTGACCCTTTATCGGGCGGCTGAGAAGCGCCTTAGTATGAACAGCATTATAGTAGCGACCGTACACGGCCACTTGCCCGGCAAAGGGTTAAGAAATATATCAATCTAGTGTTTAATTTCTTACGCACTCATAGGTAGGTAGGAGTAGTCAAAGCCACTCAACGATTGGCCAATGCTGTAACCTAAGTCTTACTTTCCGACTGTGCTGTATTCTGGACCTGAAGGCAGGCTGGAAGGAGGCCATCTAAGGCTCGATACGACCCTGACTTCGAAATAGGATGCACTTTTCTCTGTACGTGACAATGGCCTCAGTTCAGACCGAGCATCTGAAGAATAGATGACAGCTGGGGCTTCAACTGCTCTCTACGTTTGGTAATGTACGTACATACGACGTGTGCCACATTGTCATGTTTTATTCACGGCATTCCTCCTCCAAAATAACATGTTACCTCTTTTAAAGCTTTAAAAGCTCTATTATACTTCTGATGTGTCGGTGTTCCCCGTCATTGCTTTGGACGTCAAGCTGTGTTGCACTGCGCCGTGTTCGGCTCCTAACGTCAGCACTGACTTTTGTTACACTGGCCTCCCAGAACCGCCACACGGACCATACACCACCGCTTAGACGCGGCTTAGCTTCAAGTGATGTGGTACCCAAACAAAATTTGGAGCCGCCGTGGGGAAGCAGAATTACGGTTATGTTCATGTTCTGCGGCATGAGGTATGTCATTGTAGAACGAATTTATGCACAGCGGCTCATCAAGAGCAAGAGCAGAAAATGGCATTATGAGCAAAATAAAAAGGCGGCGAAGTGGATCAGAAAGAAAAAAAAAACAAAAAAATCGAAAACGTCCGACCACGGCTAGAGTGGCTATTTCCTGTATATTGCTGCGGTGCCAGTCTGCCGCGACACGCAGATCGAGTAAACTTCATTGCATATAGCTATGCCTGCAGTTACAACACAGTAAGGCATTACCATACGTCTTCAAATACACGTGAATTTTCTATGTTAAAAGTTATGACAAGTATCCAGGGGAAACCAGTGTTGTGCAGTGCTGCAGCCATATAGATGCTACCACACAACTAAAGCATGGTAGTTTATTGTTAATCAATGATATCGGGTTATATTTTTAGGTGAGGTACTTGCAGTGATGAAAGTACAGCAAAATAATGTTCAGCAATTTGCGCCTCTCTTAACTAAAACTATATTTTTCGATCTAATCGCTTCTATTTCGTCAAACCGCTCCTAATTCGTAGGTTCCAATAAAACAAATGTATTTCTTCAATCTCTACATTGCAGTTATTCCTTGGCCTTACAAATACCTTACATACTATAACTAGAGCGCTGTGAGAGCGTATATCTCCGCCAAGCAAGGCAACATTATCGTACGAATCAAATTAGTCCAAAAATCACGATTTCCTTAAATCAAAAACAAAAATATGGTCATTTACCCCTCCTGATATTAATAACAGCTTGTGTAATTATCCTGAAGATCCATCCGTATGTAACTTTTTGAATAAATATTGCGACACTATTGTGGCGAACACTAGTCAAAGTAGAAAACGCAAACTGATTCACCGATCATCACCAAAATTTGATCATTTGTACCTTTTAACATTTCTCACAGTTTGTACAAGTTTTACAAATATCTGCCCATAAATATTTGAGTTGTGTTTTGACAAACATGAGAAACACTCATCAAACACATAAATGGAACAACAGATCGTCAAAGTTTAGTAATTGATACTTCTGAATACTTCGTTCAGTTTCTGTAAATTTCACGAAGATCAGTCCATAACTTTTTGAGTTATGTTCTCACAAACATGACAATCATTTTTCCAACATACAAATGTACAACCGATCATCAGCAAAATTTGGTCATTTGTGCCTTGTAAAATTTCTAATAATTCTTGCCAATTTCAAAGATTCATGCATAACGTTTTGGGTTATGTGGCTAACAAGCATAAAATCAGACAAAGAGCCGAACAAACGGACTGACAACTCACCGCAAAAACTTACTCATTTCCTCGTCGTAACATACCTAACAATTCACGGAAATTTTATGAGGATCGATCTATGACTTTTTGAGTTACAGTTCCAAGAGAGAAAAACAAGGGTTGCCAAACAAGCAAACAAACGGCTGAATGGATCTTCACCAAAAGTTATTAATCTAGTCGTTCGTACATGCCTGACAAGCGCTGTAAACTAAGCAAAGATCCATCCTCAACTTTTTGAGTTATGTACCTTGATGACAGGTTGACAAGCAGACACGGCATAAACATAGTCTGCTTGGCGATGTAATTAACACGCTAGACAATAAAGAACGATCACAAGCGGAACAATATAAGTTTTAATATACGGTTTTGTAAGCTTGTACTGTCAATTTCTGTGTCACTCGTACTTTCGTATTAGAAAACGTTATGCAACACGTCATGTAAAATGCTTGAACTTAGTTTTTTTAGATGACATAGGCAAAAGAAATTATGGAAAAATATTCAAATGTGTGTAACCTTTAAATAAATACATAAATTAAGAAAGCCTGCGAATAAGCGGGCAAGAATTAGCAAACAATATATAGCTGGCTTGGGAACACGCTGGCATCCGAGTTAGTGAGCGATCTAACCAGTAACCACGCACTGCGGAAACTCAACATTCAGTCAATTTTTTATATAAAAAAGAACCATGTACATTCTAATGATTTCTTATGCCCTCTACAATGCATGTTGTATGTGATAATCTAGCTAGGAACCTGAGAAATATTAAAAAGCTGTGACTGATGCAGTTCAACGCTTGGTAATTACACCGTCCTTAGACTGGCCTATTATTGCCATATCGAATTATATATCACAGACTCTCGCCTCGATTAAAGGTCCCTACTGGTAGTGTCTGTTTGGCAATCGAGGCGTCTTTACTTTTCGCTGCTGCCCGGCTGATCCCATCCTTTGGTCTTTCCTCTCTTTTATGCACTGCGTTTTCTAATCATCGAAAGTTGAAAGCTCAGTTCGCGCTTGGTGTCCACCAGGTATCTTCACTATTCGGTAGAGTCTCGTTACCGAATTCCACAAGGACTTTGTGCTCGCCCAATATCTATGATAATTCTGGACTGCCTGACACTCTAATCAGGCTACTTGCTCTCTTGGCAACTATAGCAAGCACCCGAAAAAGTTCGCGAGATTTCTAGTAATTGTCTAATAAAAACACACAAACTTTCTTTTGCGTTTGTTATGATGGTTGAGCAATATTAACTGGAAGTTGTTATGCGTTTGTAGTCTGACTATTTTATCAAGGCAGTTCGGTCGTGGTCAGATTCTCCCATAGCGATGACAATTCTATGTATTGGTACTTCGGAGATTTCTATGTGTAAGCTGTACAGGTAGTGGGCGGGACTAAGATATGGGCCGAACAAAATCTCAGAAATACTTATAGAATTGTCAACGCTATAGAGGAATTTGCCCACGACCGAACTGCCTTGATAAAATGGTCAGACTATTGTCAGATACATGTATTATGTTTTACCATTGATGATTTCGTTCTTTACAGATTCCGGTCACGCTGAGTTAGCGAATGTTGGCCACTCTTCCGAATCTCCAAGCTCGGCGATGTTTGTGTCATCCGAGAGAACTCACTCTGTAAAGTTTGCTGGTAAGTAATTTGACCTGGAACAAAGTAGCCAATCTCTTCCAAGCATCACGCGGTGCAGAGTCGGGATTGTCACATCTCTAAAATGTGACACAAATAGGAAATGTTCATATCCATTCTTTGAAAAAATTGTTGCTCAATTAATATCGGAATTATTTTGTATGCTTTTGAGAAACAGCAGACAAATGAAGCGGAAAATTACGTTTTTATCATATGTCCGTTTATTCAATTTGTCTCATTACTGTTTGTTGTGTGAGTTTTGCAAGCATTTCTGTTTTCTCTGTACCTTTCTTCCTTGTTAGAGTTTATTTCAGTAAGGACTGCATATTTACACATATAATAAAGATTATAATATGTACTGTAAAACTGTTGGGTTGATCAAATTTTATTGGAGAAAACGCTAGATAAGTTGAAAGTTATTTTTTACATTAGAAAGAACTGTGCTATATATATTACCAGCGGAAGCTATCTTCAGCGGTAGCTCTACTTTATTTGAACAAAAATACATACTAAAAGCAAGTATTGCTAGTTAAAGGCCTATTCACACTGGCGTATTAAGCTCAACTCTTGGGAAGTGCAGCGCCATTCAGGCGGACCCAACAGGTTTATTTATTAAAATTATTATTTTGTGTGTGTGTGTGTGTCCCCACCCGCCCGCCACGCTGTAAAGCCCAATGCAGACGAGTAGCAAAGATTGCGAAGGGTGGTATATCGCATAAACGCTCTGCTAGACTCCGCGAAAAAGTTGCTCGAGGAGCGAATTCAGCAAGATGGGTCTAGGCCAATTTTCTTCGCAACTGAGCGCAACTTGTAGTCCAGCTTCTCCTGTATCTATTCACTACTACGGTATGTAACGCCTCCTCCGTTTTCCTAATACTACAATGTCGAAAGCATAAAATGGAGGTATCTCAACGTTGGTACGATGGTAGCCGGCGGAAAGCCGATAAAAGACAGGTTTCACTTACAAGCGACAAGATCGTACAAAACATTCAATAGCTGAGTACTTTCTACAGGGAATATTAAACGGAGTATAAACAAAAGTTAAATACAAAAATTTCACACGTACCATTTCTGTTTCACGCAATTTATAATAGCGCAACTGCAAGATGCTCTCACCGCTGCGTGTGTATTAGCATGTTGCAGAGAGGTGAGTGTTCTGGCCATATTTTCCCGTCGAAATTACCGTAGATGTCGCTCGTCTGCGCGCGCCTTAAATCCTGTGACCATGCACGGTTAGACATATGGAGCAGAGAGTGAGTGCTGTATTTGAAAGCACGTTAAGAGGAACACAAATTCTGCGGCAAGTTTTCACCTGCAAAGTTTAACAGAAGCCGTTTACTGATAGATTGGTCAGGTGTGCTTATTTCCTGTCCATTTAAAGCATACATAAACAATGAAAAAATTAACAGATTCGGAGCGCGAATACCTCCACCAAGCATTGTAACGTTAATGAAAAATCTAAGTTGGTCCTGAAACTATTATTTCTTTTTCATCATTACCAAATTCTAGTGATTTGTACCTCTTAACGTTAATGACAGTTTCTGTAATTTTATTTTCGATTCTTTCTTAATTTTTTGAGTTAAGCTGTAGCAAACACTGAATCATAAAATCAAGAACGCAAACGAACCAACTGATCATTGCCAAAATGTAGTCATTTGTACCTTCTAGCATTTTTAACAAATCATGTGAATTTAATTGATATCTGTACACATCTTTTCAAGTAATTTGCTGATAGACATAATAATTAACATCGAGACAAGGAGACAAATAGACTGAGATATCACAAACAGTCAGTCAGTTGTTTTTGTAATATTCTCCCAAATTACTCCAATTTTTATGCCGATTTGTTCATAAATGTTGAAGTCATATAACCAAAAAAGATAAAAAATACGCAGGAGGACAGATCTTCACCGAAGTTTAATCATCTGCTTCAACTGCCATGTCCTGTAAATTTCACAGGAATTGTCGAAGTATTTTTTTAGTTATCTTAATGACAGGAAAAAAACAGAACCTCCTTAGCGAAACTAACAAGTGACTACCGAAGAATTTTCATAGCTCTCGCGACCGAATGCATGAAAAAAGTAATGAAAAGAGAAGCAAGTTTGTGAAACATTGAAAGTAAGCGAAAATTTGTGAAACGCAGTCATGAAAGGTGAGCTTCGATTGAAAGCAATGTGAATAGAAGGTACAGTGCGTGCGTTAAGTTCATTAGGTCAAGTGACGAGCGTTGGCTTGGATGAAAAACGTAAAAATAGCTGCAGAGTGTTGAGTTAGACCGAATTGTGTTAGATTGGAGTGTGAGCTGTGAATGTAAGAGTAGAAGTGGAGCGTTAGTTTGACGAGAAGCGTGAGAGTGGAGGGAGGAATGTTAGGTTAAGTGACGAGCGTGTGGTTATTAAACGAGAAACGCTACGATGGATGATGAGCGTTAAAATAAATGGAGTGTATTAGGATACACGAGGAAAGTTATGTTATAAGAGAAGCCTTAGGCTGGGTAAGGAGTGTTAGTTTTGATGAGGGGCGTGGAGTTCAATAGCGCAGCGTTAGTTGGAGAGTGATTTGTTAGACTAGGTGTTGTGGGTTCGATGAGGCGCTTTAGGTCTGATGAAGAGCGTTAGATTATCATGATCATTATTATTTTAATCATATTCGTTCTTATGCCTCCCTAGAAACAAATATGGTAATTCAAGAGAGGGAAAAAAGGGATAGTTAGCCGTTTATCTCCATGGTAGCTGCGAATGTTGCGTGCTGGACAGTTGTGCTGGCTGAGGAATCCTGTATGATCCCCAAGCCAGGAGCGGTCTTTGCTAAGGCCTCGGCGCGCTAAATCAGCAAATCCCACCTACCTTAAGGTGGGAGGGGGTAGTGGGTCGTTGGACCTTCCGTTTCGGCTTCCTAGTCCATAGCGACCTATCGTCGACTGCAGCTGCACTTAATCCTCTGGGCCCAGTCGGCCTGTCTTTGCCTCACGAACCAGTGGGTGTGCACTTCCCAGGCGCGGGTGTAATCAAAGTTGACGTTACCTTTACTTCTATGTCGACAGAAATGTTGTAGTGGCGGGGAGAACGTCGCCACCCATTAACCTAGTTAGCTGTTCTTTCTATAATTCCCCCAGGTCGGCCACAAATCGCGAAACGTTTGCTCAGAGGAGGCTTAGGAAAATCATAGCAGTTTACATACATGATATTAATAAACAAGACTTATCGTTACTGAGCGGAAAAGGGCAATCCTTGGGTGACCTTAACACTTCGAGACTGCTATCAGAGAACTCTACCATGTACACGATTAGATAAGGGGAAAATAAGGTCGCGACCAGAAACACGTAGTGAATGAAGCCTAAATTACTTCACATAGATAATCCAGAGCACATTATATGGTCTACAAAATACAGTTACCGGCATCAATAGATCAGCGAATTAATAAGCACACGGATATTAGCAAGTTACACGCCAAAAATGAAATAATTCCACTAGTATGCACGCATCAAAATTTGGTACAAAAGCAGCACAGGGAAAACCTTGCTCAGCCTATGTGTAACTTATAAGAAATTGGTTGATTCTTAGGGAACCGTATTCTTAGTAGGAAAAGAAGCACCAAGCTACATATAAAACACATTTCTGTACTTTTGTTGCAAACGTTTCGGATCATATAAAATCCATCTTCAGTGCTAATTAAAACTACAATGATCTGTAAGGACGAAATAAATGTAAGTACAATGGTACAGCAATAATAGTTTCCCAAATGCCTAAAAAAGAATAAACGCTACCTAACTAACATCAACATTCGTGCCTATAGAACCTAAAGATTGCTACCGATAGTAAACTATTTAATCTATGATATTTAAAGGTGTGGCCNGGTTTACGGGAACTGATACAAATGGATTCTAGAATTCTTAGGTCTTGTGCATCGTGGCAACTGTCTATTATGTGGAAATTCGTTCTCCTAATTGGATGCCCCTCAGTTAAACTATGATTGCGAATGGAAGAATTACTAGGCGCTGTACTAAGCCTATGTGTAACTAATGGCACCACGAGTTCGATACGTCCACAATATGAAGTCGTTGCGGTATACACAATATTAAAACAAGCATACTGCTGAAAATCTTGCAACCCCAGTCCCACAGACAGTGTTGAACTTAAGTTTGGAGGAAGC